>ML817513.1:47550-71832 GCA_009831015.1 Picea engelmannii
ATAAATTATTTCAATAATAAATTTAATGGAGAAATTAGAAGTGGGTTAACCCTAAAATAAGGAAAGTGGGGCCAAGTGACCAAGAAGATGTTTTTAAGGAAGCTACTTGGAGAGTATAAATAAGAGGCAAGGCTCTCTCATTTAATACACACTTGAGAATATTGAATAACTATAGGTGTCTGAGATAACCAAAAGATATATAAGCCTAAATTCTGAGGAAGGTGAAGAAAAGAAGGCTGAAATGCAAGGAAGGATAAATTCTTTTGATGGTGTTTTCTAAGGTATGTTATTTATAAGTCATCTCACCATATTCGCTATAACGTTTTTTATATAATGATTCAGATCGTGAAATTTCTATGCCATTGAGAAAACATATCCAAGTATCTTTGGTAAAATATTTATCTTGTGGGTGGTTGTATTTTGGGAGTTACACTCCGTGGAAAATAGGGTTTGTGGCTAGTCCTGAAACTAGTCAAAAACAGGTGTTTCGGGTAAAAACGTCAAAACTTCCTCATAACAGATCCAAATTTAGTGAGACAAAATGTGTTGGTTATGGTACAATATGTAGTATTCTTTGTAACTATTTTAAATCATTTCAAAAAATATTCTGTGCGGGGAACACTCTACAAGGTCACTCTCTAGAATAAGCTAGAATTCAGCAAGGTATGCCATTTTTGCTATAACTCCTTTTCTGAGAGGTTCCAAGTAGTGACACTTGGAGGAATTGCATAAAACACACTAAAGAACATTGTATATCAGTTTCATATCTTTATACATTACAAGTTCAAAGTTATGATTACTTCAAGTTAGGGTTGTTGACTAATCCAAAACTAGGCATGTGAGACTAAAGAAAAGTTTGATGAAAATGCTAGTCTCTTGTTGTTAAAGTTAAGGAAGGTTTGCAGGAATGTGATCATATACACCAATTCTATTACAAATCTACAAATAATATTTGGATGATGAAATCGATGAGGGCTTTTGGTTCAAGTACATGTTGAGTACATGGTTGAGACAAGTAGTTGATGAGTTGGCACATACATGAGGTGTATAGTTGATGATGTTGGTACATATTGATGAGTCAAAGTTGATGAGTAGTTGACACATGATTGGTATATACTTGGTACATGGTTGGATGCACTTGTTTATGGTACAGGTTGATTACAGGTTGTTTGGTACAGGTTGGTGCATGGTTGATGCACTTGTTTATGGTACAAGTTGATTACAGGTTGAGGTACAGGTTGGTGCATGGTTGATGCACTTGTTTATGGTACCGTTTGAGTAGAGGTTGAGGTACAGGTTGATGCATGGTTGATGCATGGTTCAGATTTATTGGTACAGGTTTACTGTGGTATATCTCACAGTGATATTGTGACAGTTGTTCCATCATTCTACTTCTACTTCAGGGTGGCAGGACGGGGCAAGGATAGGTGGTTGTAGCCACCTTCTGGTTGTAGCTAGAGAACATAAGGGGTTGTAGCCTCCTTCTGGTTATAGCCAGAGAATTGGGGAGTTGGAGCTTCCCTCAGGTTGTAGCCTCAGAAACTAGGGGGTTGGAGCCTCCCTCCAGTTGCAGCTAGAAAACAAAGGAATTTGGTGCTTCCAATGAATGTAATTCTTCAAGACATATAAGAAAAATTATTCTGTGGTTTCCTCCCGATTTGGGTTTCCATGTAAAACACTGGTGTACTGTGTATGTGTGTGATTTTTTATTTCTTACTACTCATTATTGGATAATAATTAAACATTGATATAACATTTGAAGAAAAAGGATTATAATTACGCTATTACTTATTCACCCCCCCTCTCAGTAATCCAAAATATGGCCCAGACGACACAACAACCCATCTTGAAGATGTTAATTAGTGACCACTGATTTCACACCCAACAATTGGTAGGTGGTGGAGAAGTCAGGGTCTGTCTCATACAGGTGGGGCCATCCAGAGGTATTTTGGCTGCAAGAGTCTAGCATGGTGGTGAGTGCCACGACTGGAGGTCAGTTGAGGAAATCAACAACTCTGTTGGTACTTCCTGTTTTATACTTGATGTTGAGGTGGAACTTCTGTAAGTATATGGACCACTTCTGATGGTGGTCATTCTGCAATTTTCTTTGGGTCTGCATGAATTATAGTGGCTAGTGATTAGTGTGGATGACTGTCTCCTTCCCAGGAATGTAATGTCTCCACTGGTGGCAAGCTTGCACAATGGAGTACATTTATTTGTCGTAAGTAGGATACTTACAGACAACATCTGATAGTGTCTCACTATGATATGCCACAGGGTGTCTATGTTGGGTTAGAATGGCGCCCACAACATAGTCTGAAGCATCTATCTTGATCTCAAAGGGATGTTGCAGGTCTGGTAATGAAATTACTGGGGATGAGCACAAATAATTCTTCAAGTCATCAAAGGCTTGTTGTTGGGACAGACCCCACACAAATTTTTCCTTACCTCCACCCCTAGTTACTTGGATGAGGGCCCATGTGATATGTGAGAATCCCAACATGAACCTACGATAGAAATTGGCGAGGCCTAAGAAGCTCCAAAGTTCAGTGAGTGTGGTTGGGGCTAGCCTATCATGAATGACCTAGATATTGTCTTGATCCACATGCACACCATGGTGATCAACTATGCATCCTAAGTAATGGATCTTGTCCATGCTGAAGGAGAACTTTTCCAAGTTTGCATATAGTTTGTGCTGCCACAGGGTGTGCAGAACCTACTGAATATGATGCAAGTGTTCCACCCAAGTCTTGTTGTATATGAGGATGTTATCCAGATACACCACCACAAAATTATTGGTTAAATTTCATAGGATATCATCCATCATCCTCATAAAAGTTGTTGGAGCACTTGTCAAACCAAAGGGCATGACCAACCATTCAAAAAGACCTTCTTTTGACTTGAAGGCGGTCTTCCATACATTTGTCTATTATATTTGGACCTAGTGGTAGCCAGACTTCATATCAATCTTACTGAAGTATTTGGTCCCTGTGATCTGATCAAGGAGGTCGTCGATTCAGAGAATCGGGTACCGATTTCAGACTATGATTTTATTCAGGTCCTAGTAATCAATGCATAGTCGCCACGTCCCATATTTCTTTTACACCAGCATGATTGGGCTCCCACAAGGTGATGAGCTGCGACATATGTTCCCCTTGTGGAGCAGTTCTTGGATCTTCCTCTTGATCTCCTTGTTTTCTAACAGAGAGAAGCGATAGACTGGCCCATTGGGTAGCGGTACGCCTAGGGTCAGATCGATGGGATGCTTGACTTGGCAGTTCAAAGGTACCCCAGTAAGAGAGGAGAAGATATATGAGTATTCTTCCACAACCTTATCCACTTGCTTCTTTTGTGTGAAGAGATCGATCGTGGAGGCCCTAGATGTGGCTGCGATCTTTCGCTCACTCTGAGAGAGAATCACAAAGAAGACAAATTTCTCAGTCTGAGAGATGACCTTCCTACATTGTTTTGTAGAGATAAAGGAAATAGAACTAGGAGGGACTGCCTCAGGTATCCTGTATAATTTGTTGTTCAAAGTAATAATAACACTACGAGGCCTAGACTCATATACATCATGATGTTTCCATAAATAAGGTTGGCCCAAAAGAAAATTGCAAACTTTAAGAGGAGAAACATCACACAATACCTCATCTTTGAAGGGCTTGATGTCATACGACATTCGACACTATTGGCTTACGCGGAGATTGCTTCCTTGGCAGAGCCATCTGATGGTGTAGGGTTGTGGGTATGACATTGTCAGAAGGGCTAGCCACTTGACAACATCTACTGAGATGAGGTTCTACTTTCTAGCACCATCAACGATGAAGTGCAGCAGGGTGCCTTTTACCCACATCTGTGAATGGAAGAGGAACTTGCCTTCTTCTGGCTTTTTTGGTTCACCAGGATGGAGCTTGGTGGTAGCAACGGTGGCACTAGGTTCTGCCTCAATGATCCATATTCTCCTTTGTAGTTCTAACTCAGAGTCAGAACCCACATCTTATTCAAAGGCTTTCACTTTGGCCACCAATGACTGCTTTGAGTGACAGTCAGTAGTGTTATGCCAAGGGCTCTTATGGAATTTGCACCACTTCCCAGTATCTTTCTTTGTCTTTACGGTGTCCTTTTTGCTTTCTTATTGGAATGGTTGTATTGATATTGTCCATCTTTGCTCTATCCTTTTTTCTGTGGGTTGGGGCTACCCCTTCCTATCTTTCGCTGTGAGGGGTTCCTAGGCCCAAATTTCGGTGTCTTTTGTTTGAGCTTCTGCTCGATTTTGACAGCATATCGGTAGGCCTCACCCAAGGAAGAGATGTCCAAAAATTACATTTCAGTATGGATGTATCTATGCAGAGCACCGCGATACTTGAGCACTAGATTTCACTCTGAATCTTTGATACCCAGCTTTGTGTGCAATGTATGGAATATATTTGTGAACTCTGGCACTACTTGGTCTCTTTCTTTTCGCAGTGTGGTCCATTTGGTACACAAGTCATCATAACTTCCATCAGGGTAGTATTGTTATTTAATAACATCCATGAAGGATTCCCAGGTGGCTGCAACTGTAAATAATTAGGATTCCTCTATTTCCTTTTTCTCATAGAATGTTTCCCACCAATCTTTGACATGGGGAATGACTTTGAGCAGTGCAAAAGTAATCTTTTCTCTATTTGAAAGGTTATGGACAAAAAAATACCCTTCTAGTAGATTCAACCACTTGTCTATAACATCTGCATCTATTTGACCTTAAAATATAGGAATATCGAATTTGATTTGTACCTTGAAGGGGGCAGTGCCTCCACTTGAGGAAGATGCGTCGCATGTTGGTAGTCGTCGAAGGATTTGCACAAAACTATCCATCATCTCATTCCTCTATTGCGTGAGGGATTCCTCAAGCAACATTTTGAAAGGATATCATGTCCCGTCATATTTATTTTCTCCTTCCATGAGAGGTCTCTTGGGCGTGCGAGAGATTTTTTCCTCAAGATAAACAAGCTCGAGACCCAATTCTTTGTACCCTAACCTCGTTGGGGACATGCATTAGGATGAAAAGGAGCATACCACTCTGATATCATTGATCCGTATTTTATGAGCAGAATGAAATGAATATAGATTATTAAAATATGCTTAAAAAAAAATAACATAGATCTAGTAAAATTGGTTTTCTATTCAAACGAAATAAGCCAAAACTGTAAAATGCAACGGAAAACAATTTTCTTGGAATGGTGGCTGCTTATCTCTGAGAAGAGATGTGACGGTTGCACTCATTCACAAGAAGATGATTATAATGAGGCTCTGAAGACCTTTTTACAATAAAAATTAATGTCAAAAACCCTATACATCCAAAAACCTAACCCTAGGAGATGAAGCGCCAAAAGTCATGTGGGCCCTGTTTGGGTAATTCAGTACATCAACTTCCCGGGGTCGTAACTTTTGCATACAATCTCTTTTTGAGGTGCACGATAGCCCGTTGGAAAGGTATCATTGAGGAGATTCATTTTTGGGGCTCAATCATGCCTTTGGTTCTCATTAAGACGCTCTATACCGAAAAACCTTCATTTAGGCCCTCAAAGTGGCCCCGGAAGTTAAAACTGCTAAAAATAGTAAATTGCCAAAATTGCTAGAAAACTGTTTTGTGAGAGTTGGAAAAGGTGGGTGTCCACCAATATCCACCTAGATCAAAATGAATATTCAATATGATACCATTTGTTTGGTATTTCATCTAAAGTACTTGGAAACATATGGGGCCATACCCTTTCATCTTTATATCCTATTTTTCGCCACTTACGTTCGTTAAATGTGTTCTATTGGGTCGTAGCCGATTTTGAAGGTGGGAATATCTAAAAATTTGGATAATTTATTGTCTTCAAATCGTTCAACAAAGTATGTCGACACATTCGTCCATGTTTTTAATCTGGGGGAATGTGTTTCCCATCATCTTACAGCTTGGCTTGTGAAGGTTTCCACAAGGCTCTATGTCCTCCCTTGCTCTCCTATAAACTTTTCCACCTCTTTGACATGGGTCAAAGGGGTATGTCATTCACTGTATCATAAGGGATTTCTTGTTTGATTGTCATTCGGTATAAGAGTGGGAGTTTTTCGAGTTAATTTTTCATATACTTTTGGTACAACCTAGATTGAGTAACATGTTTTAAGATGTTTCTTTGGAATACTTTTAATAGAACAACAATATTTTGCATGTGCTTCATAATTTTCAATTTTCCAGTTGTATAAGTCGGAGTCAGAATTATGCCTAACTTACTGATCTGAAAATAGGGGGATGACTTGTTATGCTATGCAAGCACCCTCTACTTCATTAAAATAAAACTTTACAGGACCTTTCTCCATGTGTTAAAATATGCAAGATAAATTATGTGCCAAGTTTATGCATCTTCTTTTAAATGTTTATGTGTGAGGTATTTTGCAAGATTAAATATGTTGATTTCATAAATACAATAGAAAAAATAACTTGCAGCAAATAATAACCAACAAACACTCACAACAATAACAATATGATAAAGGAGTTCACCCCTCTCTGGACTACATCTCCTTGAGCCTCCATCAATGGACTTGGCTCTCTGGGATTAATTTGTCAAAGATTATTTTACAAGATGCAGCTCAACTCCAATGGAAATTATGACTATACCATTGGGATTAGAATACATAAAAACCCCAAAAATGACTAATAAAACTCTGAAAACAGATCATGGCTCATCCGGGTATGACCACTTCTACATGTGGCCTTAAGCTTCCCTAAGCTTCTTTGTGGAAAAAACACCTATAAAAGTCCTCAAATGGATCTGAAACCAATCCCAAAGTGTTCATATCATAATAATTAGCCAAAAAGGATTATTCAATCATAGAAAAGAGACATAGGCTCATCTGAGCAAGACCTCAAATAATGAGGGCTTCAAGCTCCCTGGAGCTTCCTGAAACTTCAATGGTTAAAAAATTACAAAAGAAGTCTTCCAATGGCTTTGAAAATAGTGCCAATGGATTCATAACATCCAAAAACCCCTAGCTGGGCTTTTTCAGCACCTCGTTTGGCCAAAAAATGAAGAAGATAGGCCTCCTACCATTTTCTTCCTTCAAGCTTGTTGTCTCTGGTTCGCAAAAACGCACCTCTGTGTGGCCAACCTAGATCACGCACATTTTTACGTACTTAATGTTAGAATATAGAGGATTTTTCTCATTTAACCATTGATGATACCCTTGTCACCCAACCACAGGCCTTAATCCACCCTCCGAGCACCTTGACCTTGACCGAGAAGAGAATTTTGGCTGCAATCAATAGCCAAGAGAGGCTAAATGCACCAAGCAAAAGAATAGAAACTAAAATGAATAGATGATCCCACCTAGAAGCTAGCACACCACTTTCCATCTCTCCCAGAAAACTTGCACACAAAAATGTTGCTGCCTGCGCAGACTTAGCTCTCACTGCAACTGCTGAGGTGAAACTGGCGCCCTGTATTTATAGTGGACTGGCCAGTCTAACTGGGGCCGACTTCTCCTTCTGGGCATCAATAAATTCAATATAAATATATTTGCTCAGTCGACAACTTGTCTAGGGTTTCTTTCAATTCTTTGCTTCCTTCCGGAGGATTCTAGTCTCGTCATAGGTCATAATAGAGGTTCATACCTCCCGAAGCTACCATAATATTAACACTCCCTCCTAGCTAGGGAGGTATGGTCTTGAGCACAATAGACCATTCAACTGGTAGCACCACGAGCACCTGTCATTATTATCCGACTGGATAATATCCTATGACAACTGGTACAATATCAATTTATAGAACACACCTGTGTCTATTCCAGTAGTACACAACTACTCAGACTTTGTGAAGCACAATCACAAACTGTCCTTCATAACAAAGAGCAACCTGCATAGAAACAATGTTATGATAAAACTGAATCATCTGGGCTAGTCTTTCACTCACGTATGTGAGATCTGAAAGAATGTCTACCCTCAGTATAGAGTATCAACAATAATCATCTAGGCCAATCTTTCACTCACATCTGTGAGGTCTAAAAGAATGTCTGCCCTTAATATAGAATATCAACATTGGGCTATCTACCCCATTCTTCTCAACCAAGGAAGAAGGATTGTTTATGATTTCTGAACCTGGACCATTTCCCACCCTGGGCCATTCTTCCAACACTAAACAAAGTGTAACCTGGAGAGAATGAGTCTGCCCTCGAGAAATGCTTGGACCATTCCTTACCCTGGGCCATTCCTCCAACACTAAACAAAGTGTAACCTGGAGGGAATGAGTCTACCCTAAGGAATGATTGTCCTGGACTATTCCCCACCTTGGGCCATTCTTCTGACACTAAACAAAGTGTACCCTAGAAATAATGAGTCTACCCTCGAGGAATAATTGTCCCTAATTGCTGAGCCTCGACTACTCCCCACCTTGGGCCATTCCTCCGACACCAAACAAGGTGTAACCTGGAGCGAATAAGTCTTCCCTTGAGGAGTAACTGTCTAGACCATTCCCCACCCTGGGCCACTCCTCCAACACTAAACAAGTGTAACCTAGAAAGAATGAGTCTGCCCTCGAGGAATGTCTGTCCTGCATCAACCTCCAAAATGGACGATTCTTCGAAACTTCTCACAATTGTGAACTTTGAAAGAATGACTGCCCGGCGAGGCCAACCATTCTACTTGACCACTACTCAGAGTGACTGCCAAGAAGAATGACTATCCTAGACCACTCCCCGTAATGGGAAGTCATTTTCTATGATACATCAACAATCAGTCTGCCTCCCATGTTAACTACAATGGGAAGCCACTGTCCGTCAGAAATCTCAATCCACTTTCCGAACAGAAAAGCATCTGTCCAATCTGGACTCTTACAAAAATAAATAAAATTTTCAATTCTCTCTCCTAACTGGAGAGTTATTTTAATCACAAAAATAAACATTTTTGCGTACCTTCTCTATCCATGAGATTCTTCCCTTTCAGCTAAGGGATTTATTTCCACAATCCACATCTTCTCTTGGAAATATGTAAACTTGATTCTGGAAAGAGGCTTTGTCAGGATATCTCTTGTCTGCTCATCAGTGGGGATATACTCGAGTTTTACTTCTCCTTCCTGGACTTTATCTCGGATAAAGTAGTATTTGATCTCAATGTGCTTCGACCTTTCATGAAACACTGGATGCTCAGATAATCTTATACAACTCTGATTATCACAATATATTGTGGTCGATTCTGGAGTCTGATCAAATAAATCAGATACTAACTTCCTTAGCCATACTACTTCTAGGCATGCTTCACACGCTACCATATACTCTGCTTCTACTGTACTAAGTGCGACAGACTTCTGCTTCCTTCTGCTCCAAGATATCATAGCGGAGCCCAAGCTGAAACACATACCTGAAGTACTCTTTCTATCTTCCACACTTCCTGCCCAATCAGAGTCTCTGAATCCATGAAGTTGGATGTCACTGGATGCGGTATATATTAAGCCATAGTTTATTGTCCCACGAATATATCTTAAGACATGCTTTGCAGCTATCCAATGCTCTTGTCTCGGTTCCACCTGGAACTGACTTAATGTATTTACAACAAAGCAAATATCTAGTCGATTATTTACCAAATACATCAATGATCCAATTAGCTGCCGATATAGAGATGGATCTACTGGATCAGAATCTAGGACTTTCACTTTTCTTATATCCACATTCATAGGATTGTCCATGGACTTACAGTCCATCATTCCAAACTTCTGAAGGATCTTTATTGCATATTTTCCTTGTCCAAGGAATACTTCACTACGCTTCTACCATACTTCTAGTCCCAAGTAATAGTGCATGAGACCTAGATCTTTCATATCAAATTCAAAGGCTAAATCCTTCTTGCAATGAATGATTAGAGATTCTTCACCTGTTATGAATAGATCATCAACATATAATAGTAGAATTACAGGTGCGTTGTTCACGAATTTGTAGTAAAGGTTTGGATCTGCATGACTCTTGGAAAAACCAAGTCTAGTTAGATAATTGTCCATCCTGGAATACCAAGCCCTTGGAGCTTGCTTGAGTCCATATAGAGCTTTCTTCAGTATGCAAACATGAGTGTCTCTAGAGTGTACCTCAAATCCTTGAGGTTGTTCAATCTATACTTCTTCTTTGATAGCTCCGTTGAGAAAGGATGTCTTTACATCCATCTGGTGTAGATTCCATCGCATGGAAGCGGCAAGAGATATGATAGTTCTGATGGAAGTATACCTTGCCACCAGAGCAAAGGTTTTGTCATAGTCTTCTCCCTCCTTCTGAGAGAACCCTCTGACCACAAATCTTGCCTTATATTTATCCACGCTTTCGTTTGCTGCATGTTTGATCTTGTATACCCATTTTGAAGTTACAATTGATTTCTCTTTAGGTCTGGGTACAATTTCCCATACTTCATTTCTCATAATGGACGGATGTTCTTTTTCCATAGCTTCTGTCCATTGTTCCTTTTTAACTGCTTCTTCAAATGTAGTAGGTTCTTCATCTAGAAGCTTTGTCATGTATGCTGCATAACTTGAGAATCTTTTCGGTCTTTTAGTTTGTTATCACCCCATAAAATATGGGAATCAACTTATGACTAGGATCTTATTGATATTATCTGTATCTAGTGTTCTTATTGGAAATTCATTTTTCATTTTTGCAAAAAGAAAAAGAAAAAAGAGAAAAGAAAAGAAAAAGAAAAAGAAAAGAGGGCAAAAAGATTTGAAATAAAAAGCCCCTTGCAATAACAGTTACTTGGTCATACCTTTCAAGAATGGCCAAGTTCTTTTAAATTTCCAATGTTGATAGGTTAGTGAATACATCTGACCAAACTGTCTAATCCTGGTTGGATAGCCCCTAGGTTAGAACTAGTGAATACATCTGATCAGACCATCTAATCCTGATCAGATAGCCCCTAGGTTAGAACTAGTGAATACATCCGATCAGACCATCTAATCCCGATCAGATAGCCCCTAGGTTAGAACTAGTGAATACATCTGATTAGACCATCTAATCCTGATCAGATAGACCCTAGGTTAGAACTAGTGAATACATCTAATCAGACCATCTAATCCTGATCAGATAGCCCTTAGGAAAAATAATACCTTAACCCAATAGTTTAATCTGAGTTTTTCATTTTGTGAAGTAGGTTAGAGTGTGGACTAATTGATTGGCCTGCCTTGCCCAAATAAAACCCTCCCGAAGAAAGTGCTACCCCAAGTCTTTCCTTGCCTTAGGATAGTTGGAACAAAGTCCCCTTGGTGGTTTTTACTGACAAAATCGAAGAAAAACCCATGAAAAAGCACTAATCCTAAGTTTTCCTCCACATGACCTTTTTCTGCCCCGACATATGTCTTGGTCACCTTCCAGTGGTCCAGATCTCATCGCTCAGATCGATGGCTCACGGAGTTTTATGGACCCCCCTTAGTGTTCTACTTTTAACCCAAGGGGGGGTGTCCGGAATCGATGGTAATACTTACATAGATCTGGATGGCCCTAAACGGGGCGCATGAATCCACGGATCACATTGGATTCTAGACCCCCCCCGCTCGTTCTGCCATTAATGGAGGGGGGGGGTCCGGAATTGGTTATAACGCATGCGCATATCTGAATGGTTCTGAACGGAGCGCTCAAATCGACGATCCACATTGGATTCTGGACCCCCCCTCCGTTCCGCCTTTAATGGAGGGGGGGGTCCGGAATTGATATTAAAGAACACGCCAAGATCTACGGTCAGAAATCCAACGCGTAGATCAATGGATCACGTTGGATTCCGGACCCCCTTGGTTTTCTTCTTTTAATCAAAGGGGGGGGGGTCTGGAATGAATATTCCTTAAGGCGGACCCCTTGTTACATGTGGCGTTGTCGTATTGGTTCAGAAGTCCCATCCTCCACATGCTTTCTGACTACCCTATGCCCCTGGACGTCACCCTCCACTGAGCCCACTTGGCCCACTTCTTCCTAGGGTCGTGTTAGTTCTCATAAATTCCGTCAGTCCATGTTGTCAATACCATAATCCCCTTCACTCATGAACAACCTCCCTTGGCGACTTTTACCCCCAATCACAAACCTCCACGTCAGTCATCCGTATCCTTTGGTCACCGTCACCTGCCATATCACCCCAAGTTGCCCATTGTCCATTAATAATAGGATAACATACCCGTTGTCACGCTGACCATTTTGCCACGTCCGACCGACCCATTTTTGAATAAAACTATCGTTTCCCTTCGTATTCATTATTCATCCATCGCGCCAGAAACCTCCTTGTCCTCCATCACTCCTGCATCGTTTTCACCTAGATTCGCCCGACCCCACTAACGTATTGTTTGTTGCAGGTACAATTGCTGAGATGGTGTCTAAGACAAAGCAAACAGAAGAGGAAAAGAATCCATTCATTCCTCCTCCGGTTGATCTAGATAAAATTCCTCTGGTTGAAAAAGATCGCTTGATAGCGGACACTATATGCAGTTTTGACTTCTCTGATCTGCAGTCATGGCTCCGGGAAGTCTTCTTGGACCAGAGTGATGAGATTGGGGTCTGGGAGTCCAATTTGCCCCTATATCTGTTCCCCCAAATCCACCATTTCCCAGAATTTGCACTCAAGTGCCAAGCTCACTACGTCCTCAACCAGAAAGCCATTGTTTCTTCGTCTGGGGACGTCCTCTTCTTCATCACCCCAGATGATATTGACCAGATGATGCAGATAACCCGCCCGGAATCTCTGACCCCTTTCAACCTAGAAATCCTCACTGAGCTTTATTAGAAGATGACTTTCCCGCAGAGAGCTCATATAGTTGAGATTTTCCTCCCCACTTCCACTCTGCTCCCATCCACAAATCCCCCGTACCCTTCTTCTTTGTTTTCCACCAAAGGGAATCAAATTATTTCCGCCCTGTGTGCCCTGCTTGGGTACTATTCCGATAAATGGGTAGACGAACCCATCCTGGGTTTTCTATCTATCTTCTCAAATGACGAACAACCGACCACGCAGTTCGATTACAGCACTTTCCTAGCCAATAACATCCATGAACAATTTGTTAATTTCGCCACAGAAGGCATGTTCAAGTATTCATCCATTCTAGCTTACATGTTCGTCTACTTCCAAGCAGACAAGTTCAATTTCTCCATGTAGAAGATGGATACCGACGGGAGGCCACAGCCAGTCACAACATGGATGTCTCTTCTGAAACACAATTCTGCCGAATACGACTTCACGGCGTTCATTGATCAGTTTTACCACCCAGTGGTAAGTATGTTGAGTGGCATGCCTGAGCCACGGATAAATGACGAGGTCCGGAGAATTCTACACCTCTCGGACAATGCGAAGACAGGAGACTGGTACTTGTATCAGAATCACTCCGAGATCCGAGTTTATGGGTGCGAGATGGCACCATACAAGCTTCCGAGATACATATCGGTAAGGATTTTCGCACTAGAATATATTAGACAAATTATGAATTCTGATGATATTCACTTTGTTTCCCTTAAAAAGAAGAAATAATTGTGGATTAAAGAGCAGATAGGCTCTTTCATATGCAATAGTAGAGGCGCAGGTGATGAAGTAGACAAACTGTTGAGGGAAATGAAATTTTTGACAAGTTTCACTTGGCATTATGATCCCTGTGGGATCATTTATGAGATGAGAGTCAAGAATAAGAATGCCCCATATGTGCATGAGCCCAGGCCGGAAATCAAAATATTTGCTAATCAAACAGAATGGGAGCCTGATATGTTGGTGGACGTGGAACCAACTGTCGGGATGGAAAGGCAGGTACCCTCAACAAGCGCACCACCCACTGCCACACCTCAGAATCCCAAGGAAAAGAGACCCCGGCAAGAATCATGTTCTCCAGTAACAGAGGTGTATTCAGAGGAATTTAAGATGCACACTAAAAATCCAAGGACATTTTCGATGATAGGCACGACAGTGGAGCAAGAGACCGCAACCACCACAGTGACCACCACAGGGGCTAAGAAACTCAGTTTTCCTTTTGGCTCCAATCAGCATAAGGAAGTGACAAAAGCATTAAAATCCTCAGATTCTCCCTTGGATACTCCGCCAAGCAAGACTGGGCCCAATTTGGGAATTTTTGAAAAATATGACATGATCAAAAAGAAGAACCAGACGCTCACCAGCAGCACTTATGCACAGTTCTAGAAGCAGTCATCCACGACCCAGCATAGACTTCTTTCAGCATTTGATACAGAGAAGGGTAGGATGCATATGGCATTCCTCCAAGCACAAGTGCCTGATCCAAAGGTGATATCTGATTACAAGAGGGCCAAGTTTGAGTTTCAAGCAAAAGACGTGCACCCAGCAGATCAGATGGATCTGCATAAGCAAACTGGGGAGATGATTTTCCACACCTTAGCCCAGGCTTCAACTTCTGCATCAAAGTTTCGGGTAGCTTTGAGCAATGCCCAGACCCAACTGAAGCTGGAAAAAATGTCTTCCTTCGTGAAAGACAACAGGATAAAGACCCTAGAGGACCTGGTCCTCAAGATTGGTTATGACCCGGCGAACGTCAAGGCTGCTAAAGAAATGATTAAAAAGAAAAATGCTGACATCGCCTCATTGAGAAAGCAGCTAAAGCTCCCTCCAATAGAGGAACCTCAGGAAAAGGAAATAGCGGAAAGGGAAGGTGAAAAGGATGAGATGCTGAAATTACTCCTGGAGCAAAATGCCCAGTTAAAGGAGATGGAGGCAGAGATGGAGAGACTACTCAAGGAGAAAGAGCAGGCAAAGCCAATGGAAGGCATTCCTTTGAGTGCTATCCCAATTGCAACACCAACGGTGACAGTCGTTCCATCTACAACAGAAGTACCCCTACCAGAAAGAGCTACAGACCTGGCCAAGTCTATGGAAAGAATGAACCTGCAAGAGTCAGAAATTAGCAGGCTAAAGAAAGAGGTGGAGAATCTCCAAGAGCTAAAGGTTTCTTTCCAGACAAGTCTGTCTAAAGAAAAATAGGTGAATGAGCAGATCAGGAAGGAGTTGCAGCAGCTCCAGAAGTAGACAATGGCAGGAAATACCTTGGCAAAGGTTAAAGAGCTTGTGTGGACGGATATTTCTAAGTCCATTAATGAGATCTGGCCTATGGTTCAAATCATGTTTGAACAGAATGAATTGCTCGAGAGGAGCAAACAGGCTGTGGAGAAAATCAGAACGGAACTGGGAGACATGCCAGCCCAAGCTAATGAAATTATAAGGTTCTTGAATTGTAAGACCTGGGAGTAAATCGAAGAATTGAAAATCGAAGACAGGACATAAACCATATTGGAAGTGAAAAGAGTTCTGACCAAAAGGGGTCTCATGCTTCAGCTTGAGGAGAAGATCCAAGTCATGGATCAAGGAGTGCAGAAGTTTTTCCACAAGATAGATTCTCTGCAAAGGAAGTGCCTGCCTGGTATGAAGGTCATAAATGACAAATTGATGATGCTCCCTGATTATAAGAAAAGGTTGATCGAAGTGTCCAAGGACAGTTCTAAGTTTGCAGGAATACAGAGAAGCATCACAGGAAGAGCCTTCATGGATGCCTTGCAGTTGGATATTAGTATCCAGCATGAAATTAAGCACATTTTCGTCATCAAGCCTACATTTTCTAAATACACAGACATGGACGAAGTGTACCGGAGGTTGCTTAAAGTCACAGTGCCAGGTCATATCAGATGGGAAGAACTGTGTGATCTACTAGATTAGTAGATGAGTTGTCACTTGCAGTCAGTTGTCCTATCAGCAGAGGTTGCGAAGGCACATCGCCAACGGCCTACCCCTGAAATTCAGTAAATAGTTGTAATGAGTCATCAAAGCAGTTTTGATTAGTTAAGATAGTTAGTCTAAAAATAGTATGAGCATGTCCTAATCAGTTATGACAGGAGCGTATGTATTTTGTTTTATAAATACTCCATTTTTTGATGTATTGAGGGTTGTTGATTTGCACACCCGATTGCTACCAAGATGTATCATTTTTGAAGAGACCCACCATTAATAAAGAAGAGGCATTTTACAGGATTCTTGCGTATGTTCACTGGTGATGTGATTCCCTGAGTTAATGTTTTCTTTCTCCGTATTTCTTTTTGTTGTCTGAATCTAATATTTATGAATAGTGTTATGTTATAGGATTTATCTCTGATACCCTGTTTCCAATTCTAGAGATTTAAATGTTTATCTTCTAAATATCTTCAATTAAGAAATTCTTAACTGCTTGTTAGTTGAAGTTATTTTCCTCATCTGTTCTTCTATTCATCATTTTAAATATTAAAGATCCAGTGAATGTATTACCTCGCCTTGTGGAAAACTTCTTTGGCGCTTCTGGTTATTTCTCGGATTTGATTTAAAATAGACCCCATAGCCCAATGGATGTGTAGTTTGTCTCAACCAACTTTACAAACCTTTTACAACAAAACCAACGATTTCTTTAACTAGCCTAATATCTGAAAATAAAACAAAGCTAAATCATATAGAGAGATCCCTCTCTGGAGCTGGAAGCGCTAGATCCCAGCTCTTAAGTGGTTGGTTAAGGTTACCTTAGTAGATTTCTTCTTCTTCAACCTCTAGGAAATTTACCGAGTGTTAACATAAATGGCGACTCCACTGGGGAAGAACTAAAACTGATATCTCACGACTTCTTTCCCCTAAAGAAATTTTGACTTTGAGAAGAAAGTAATATTTAGAGGTTGATTACTCTGTATATATTACTTCCAGTATATTTCCTGGTACCTTTGTCCCTCTATGACTGTCCCTACAGCAGTACAACCTAATATCAAGCCTGGACTATCCAATCAAACTCATATTGCGTCAAACCTTTTTGACTTAATCCTCCAAACAACAAATAACCGGGAAGAGCTCGAACGTTCGTGGGCAGCCATCGAATGTGACATAGTTGCTCAGGAACAATTGGAAGTTAGACGACGTCAGCATAGAAATCTCCCTTAGTTAGTATTTATCATAAAATAAAAAAATATATATATATATAAAACCCAAAAAGAGTTCTGGCTCCCAAGAAAGTCCACACTCGATCTCATCCAGACCCAGAACCCTCCGCAGCATTAGATAACCCCAAGCAATTATTGAGGCGAAAGACCTTCGTCTCCAGTTCAGCGAGTAGTACTCCACTTCACAAGTCTCCTTCCTTTTCCGGAGAACCAAATAGCTTACAAAACCTTGATCTTGAGCCTTTTTCGCTACGAAACCTAGTTAGAGCTCGGTCCGAAACCTTTGTGTCTAAACTTATCTTCGACCCAACTGTGGTGCAACCTCGAACCCCCGAAGTCTTGTCTCCTACAACTAAGCTACAAATCAATACCTCAGCCCCACCCAGTCCTTCGTCACCCTCGTCTTCAGTTTCTACCTCTCCTACCACCCCGGTCATCGTTCTGCCTCCTCCGCCCATCATGGCAACTAGATATGCACCTTTGGTGTTGGCTGCACCTTTGCATGCCATGCCCCAAGACTACCAAACTAGACTACCACAGTTTGATGCAAAAGGAACATCAAGCGCCCAACAACATGTAGATAAAATGAACGACTACTTGGATTTACAAGAAGTTGACGAAGTCGACGTTCAAATGAGACTGTTCACCTAGAGTCTGACAGGGGACGTCAAGAAGTGGTTCAAAGCCTTACCCGCTGCATCAATCCCTGACCTTGTCGCATTCCAAAGAATTTTCCTCGACAGATGGGAGGTAAAGAAAAACCCTCTCCAGATACTATCAGAATACGAGAACATAAAGAGAAATCAAGGTGAGACAGTCCAAGACTATTGCACCCGTTTTAACAACTTGTATAATGCAATCCCGAATGAAATCAAACCTCCCCCGGGTTTGGCATTGATTAAATTTTCTGATGGGTTTGATGCTGACATGTCTTACCAATTGAGAGAAAGAAATGTTGCCACCCTTGAAGACATGCAAAAATGTACTATTAGTGTGGAGGCAAATCTGTTGGCGAAACGGGCCCGACAAAGGTAAGAAAGAACGGTCACTATCAAAGAAGAACCTTCCACATCGACCACAGATTCCAAGCTGGATTCTTTGGCTCGAACAGTGGAATTAATGATGGAAAGAATAAATTTGTCCGACAGAAACCCTCCCAGGGACAATGCACCCGCTCCTCAAATTCGCAACCCCAACTTTAGAAGAAACCCCCCGCAAATCAGGCAAAGAGATCCTAGGGATCATAGGGATCAAAGGGACCAAAGAGATCAGAGAGGCCCTGATCAGCCGATCAAACCTCCCTTGCAGGAAAACTATGTTGATGATGGGGGGGGAAGTAAATGAAGAATTGGAGGACACTCATATCAACCTCATGGGCATTCATGATAATGAGGCCATTTTCCTCACTCGAGAAGAACATGAACTCTTTCTGCTAAATCAAACAAAGGTAAGTGAGGAGGCCGAAGATGCAGGACAACAGGCCTATGAAAATGATATCTTGGAGGTGCACAGCCAATACAATCTGCGAAGTAAGAAGGCAGAAGGAAATCCCTCGAAAAGGATGTCTGGAACACAGAAAGTATCTGAGAATGAGAAAAGTCTCGAGAAGAGTACTACAGAAAAATCTCCTGAGAAAAGTAGAACTGATGCTCTGGTGAAGAAAAACATCACTATACTGAAAAGACCGGCACAGCCCGAAGTTTCACCTGCTAATCTGCCTAGTACTTCTGACCAAAGGAATATGGTGGTCCAACCAGAATCAACGAGTCAGACCCGAACACTAGCACCTTTTAGCCTAGAGGCAGAATTGGCCAAGATTAAAATTCCCATCCCATTGACAGAGTTGATAAGCAGAGGCGGTTATCGATCGCAGGTACTAAAAGCATTAGCCATTGAACCTGACATAGGCACCAAAGCCTTGACTATTGGGTCAATGACTCACTCTGACACTATGAACCTGGCGAATGATCATCTCGAACTCCTTTTCGGACCTGAGGTGGATGGCCGAGATGATACCGATGATGTGGCTCCCTTTTACATTAGTTTAAACATACATGATTTGATATTGCATAACGCCATGTTGGATTCAGGCACCTCACATAATCTAATGCCTAAAGCTGTAATGGAAAAACTAGGATTGGAGGTCACTCGGCCTTACAAGGATTTACACTCGTTTGATTCTAGCAAAGTCAAATGTATTGGTCTGATTAAGGACCTCTGCATAACCCTGGTTCAGATCCCTTTGAAAAGCATGGTGATGGACGTGGTAGTTGCCGACATCCCGCCAAAATATGGTATGTTGTTATCCCGATCTTGGGGAGCTAAATTGAAAGGGACCTTGCAGCTGGATATGTCTTACGCCACAATCCTAGTGTTTGGACAACAGAGGAGGTTATACAGAGAAACGCTAATGAAGTATATGGTCAGCAGTCAAGAGAAACCTCACAATTACCCCCTTTACTCTACTCATTCAGATTTAGATTCGTTCATCCTATACAATGATGGTGATACCGAAGAGCTAGACAATCAGGTGATGGAAGAGGTAGCTAGTCAAGACGAAGGCCCAGAAAATGGCGAGGCATCCAAGATGAAAAATATAATCACTGAAGAGTTCCCTGCCAATTTGTGGAGTATGGATTTTGATGGAGCCGTGAGTAAAGAAGGAGTAGGGGCTGGTGTCTGGTTGCATAATCATAAAAAAAGGTATTCAGAAAATCATTCCTATAAGTTAAATTTCCATTGCACTAACAACGTTGCTGAGTACGAGGCTTTAATGCTAGGACTGAAGTTGTTGAAAAAGGTGAGTGCTAAGCAAATAATGGTAAGGGGTGATTCTGAATTGATTATTAAACAAATCAAAGGTGAATATGCTGCTAAACATCCATGCCTTAGAGCATACAGGAATGCTGCTCTCGATGCTTTGAATTGTTTTAACGAGGTGGACTTGCAGGTCATGCCTAGAGGATAGAATATTCTGGCTGATGGATTAGCTACATCTGCTGCTTCCTGCAAGATCCCTTTCCGACAAAATCGCCCATACACTGTGGAAGTGAAATGCAGACCGACAGTGCCCGATAATATCAGGTACTGGCAAGTGTTTGGAAATGACGATCAGATAGAGGATTTTCTGCAATGCAAGAATGATTTTGAATGTACAAACATCGATGTAGAAAATGAAAATGAAAATGTAAATAATTATGAGTTAGAAATAGATAGCGTTAATACTGTAAATATTGTATATATAGAGGATTCAGTAGGCTCAGGAGAGTTAGGAGATGACGAATTGGAGGCTGAAGTTTTACAATTAAAAAGCAATGTTTTACCTATAGGTCTCATCCCTTTAGAATATCTGTTTGACAATGATGACGTAGCTAAGAAGCCCAAAATAGAAGCCCATGGGCAAGATGTAGAAGACTGCAATATAGGAACTGAAGAGAAACCTAAGATGGTTAAACTGTCCAAATCTTTACCCCCAGAACAAAAGCTTAAGTACATTGAGTTATTCAAAGAATTTTCTGACGTTTTTGCATGGAGCTACGAAGATTTGAAAGCATATGACACTAGCATTATACAACACAGGATTCCCATAAAGGAGGACCAGAAACCATTTAGGCAGAAACTTAGGAGGATAAATCCCAAGTTGCTCCCCTTGAAAGAAAAAGAAATTAAGAAAATGTATGATGCTAAGATCATAGTCCCCCTCCGCTTCTCTAACTGGGTTTCTAATTTAGTCCCTACTCGAAAGAAAACTGGGGAAATCCGACTCTGTATAGATTTTCGAAATCTGAACAGAGTGTCATTCAAGGATAACTACCCCTTGCCTAAAATGGATCACCTCCTGCAGAGAGTGGTTGGGTCAAGTCAAATTTCTCTGTTAGATGGTTTCTCAGGCTACAACCAGGTTTTAGTTCACCCAGATGATCAGGAAAAAACCGCTTTCACCACTCCTTGGGGCACTTTCATGTACGTGAAGATGCCTTTTGGTATGATGAACGCAGAGGCTACCTTCCAGAGGGCGATGGACATAACCTTCATAGAAGAGTCAGGTAATTTTATCATCATTTATCTGGATGATGTGACTGTATTCTCCCAATCTGATGATGAACACCTGCGGCACCTTAGACGAGTTTTCGAAAAATGTAGAAAGTTTGGGATTTCTTTAAATCCCAAGAAATGCCTCTTTGGGTTAGAAGAAGGAAAACTGCTGGGACACATCATCTCTAAAGAAGGCATCAGAATTGACCCCAGCAGAATAGAGGCCATACTAAAGTTAGAACACCCAAGGACTCTAAAAGAACTGCAATCCTTTATAGGGCAAATTAACTTTCTTCGAAGATTCATTCCTAATCTAGCTGAGATCCTCCGAAATATCACAAACATGCTTAAAAAGGACGCTAAAATAAAATGGGACTCAGAGTCTAGACAATCC
This sequence comes from Picea engelmannii, assembly GCA_009831015.1. NCBI lineage: Eukaryota > Viridiplantae > Streptophyta > Pinopsida > Pinales > Pinaceae > Picea > Picea engelmannii. The sequence continues at coordinate 68,909 of ML817513.1, forward strand.
TTTGAACAGGTCAAACGAGCTCTCACAGAGGCTCCAGTTTTGATTAGTCCCGATTTCACAAAAGATTTCTATCTTTTCTCTTTCACCTCGGAACATACTATAGCGGCTGTATTACTGCAGAAGAACAGTGATGGGTACGAACAACCCATAGCTTTCTTTAGCAAAGCTCTAAGAGATGCTGCACTGAACTATAATATTATGGAGAAACAAGCTTTTGTTTTGGTAAAGGCTATAAAAGACTTCAGGGTCTATATTCTCCATTCACATGTCATAGCATATGTTCCAAACGCGGTAGTGAAAGATATCTTGACACAAGACAACCCTAATGGGAGAAGGGGAAAGTGGATAGCAGTTATTCTATAATACGACATTGAAATTAAGCCCACAAAACTGATCAAAGGCCAAGGCCTTGCCAAATTGATGGCTGAATCTAACTTTCAAGCTCTTGACATTAATTTCCTAGACGTGGCAGATGAACAGGGTGAGATGGCGACTCCAAACGTTAAAGAGGTTTTTCTAAACTCTCCATGGTATGCAGACCTTGTATTTGTTTTACAAAATTTACAAGCTCCCCCTGGTTTAACTAAAACTAAAGCTAGATTTTTAAAGTTGAAATCTTTGAAATTCTGTATTCTGGAAGGGAATCTATATTGGAAAGACCCTGCAGGCATTCTTTTAAATTGCTTACTCAAAGATGAAGTTGATAAAGTGTTGCAGGAGTTTCATGCAGGTGAATGTGGAGGCCATTTGAACTGGAAGGTTAAGGCCAACAAAATACTTAGAGCTGGTTTTTACTGGCCCACCCTATTTGCAGATGTACACCAGAAAGTAACAGCCTGTCATCAGTGCCAACTGTTTGAGGGTAAAAGGAAACTCCTTCCTTTACCTCTTAAACCAATTTCAGTTGAGGCTCCTTTCCAACAATGGGGACTTGATTTCATTGGGGAGATACATCCTCCATATTCGGGCCAACATAGGTGGATTCTCACTGCCACCGACTATTTTACCAAATGGATCGAGGTTGTACCAACCAGGCAAGCCACTGACTCTGTTATTATCAAGTTTCTTGAAAATAATATTTTATCCCGTTTTGGTTGTCCTAGAAAGATCATTACTGACAATGCAGCTCCCTTTCGATGAAAGAAACTTATTGATTTCTGTAGCCGTTACCATATCGGCTTGGGGCATTCCACAGCCTACTACCCTCAGGGGAACGGGTTGGCCGAATCATCAAACAAGTCTTTGGTGAATATCATCAAGAAAACGATGCAGGAGAATAAAAAATCATGGCATGATAAGCTGGTATTTGCTTTATGGGCAGATAGACTGACCACCAAGAGGTCAATTGGTATGTCACCATACCAACTGGTCTATGGTACGGAGGCTGTTTTCCCAACTTCTTTGGGAGTTCCAGTCATGAAGTTACTTCAAGAGATGCAAGCTGAGCCAAATGACTCCCAGAGATGAATCAATCAGATGATTCATTTGCAGCAGACTAGAGAGGATGTTTTCAACAAAACTCAAGTCATCCAAGATAACATTAAGAAGATCTTTGATAAAAGAACCAAGGAGGATGATTTTGAGCTGGGAGACCTGGTATTGAGATGGGATGCCAGGAAAGAGGACAAGGGAAAGCACGAGAAATTTGATCATCTGTGGACAGGGCCCTACAGGATCCAAGCTTTCAGAGGGAAAAACGCCTTTTTTTTTAAACAATGTTGATGGGTCAGATCTGCCAGGAGCGCTTGTGAATGGAAGAATGCTGAAACATTATGTTCCTCCTCAATAAGGGAATTGAATAAATCTCTCTCCATTGTACATACCGTTTTAATTTCCAGTCTTTTCTTGCATTTTTTTGAGTGAAGGAAGGCGGTCAGTTTGTTGAAGCCCGAAGAAAAGGCCCTAAGCTGCTGATTTATGTTTTTCAAAGTTTTCCTGAGAATAATACCAATTAAGGCTATTAGATAGATATGCTCGGAATGACAGGGAACGGGATTCTTGGCACTTAATAGGGCAAGTACCATCCCTAGGTGGAGCCGCTGTTATCACCCCATAAAATATGGGAATCAACTTATGACTAGGATCTTATTGATATTATCTGTATCTAGTGTTCTTATTGGAAATTCATTTTTCATTTTTGCAAAAAGAAAAAGAAAAAAGAGAAAAGAAAAGAAAAAGAAAAAGAAAAGAGGGCAAAAATATTTGAAATAAAAAGCCCCTTGCAATAACAGTGACTTGGTCATACCTTTCAAGCATGACCAAGTTCTTTTAAATTTCCAATGTTGATAGGTTAGTGAATACATCTAACCAGGCTATCTAATCCTGGTCGGATATCCCCTAGGTTAGAACTAGTGAATACATCTGATCAGACCATCTAATCCTGATCAGATAGCCCCTAGGTTAGAAATAGTGAATACATCTGATCAGACCATCTAATACTAATCAGATAGCCCCTAGGTTAGAACTAGTGAATACATCTGATCAGACCATCTAATCCTGATCAGATAGCCCCTAGGTTAGAACTAGTGAATACATCTGATCAGACCATCTAATCCTGATCAGATAGCCCTTAGGAAAAATAATACCTTAACCCAACAGTTTAATCTGAGTTTTTCATTTTGTGAAGTAGGTTAGAGTGTAGACTAATTGATTGGCCTGCCTTGCCCAAATAAAACCCTCCCGAAGAAAGTGCTACCCCAAGTCTTTCCTTGCCTTAGGATAGTTGGAAAAAAGTCCCCTTGGTGGTGTTTACTGACAAAATCGAAGAAAAACCCATGAAAAAGCACTAATCCTAAGTTTTCCTCCACATGACCTTTTTCCACCCCGACATATGTCTTGGTCACCTTCCAGTGGTCCAGATCTCATCGCTCAGATCAACAGCTCACGGAGTTTTCCGGACCCCCCTTAGTGTTCTACTTTTAACC
>ML817514.1:0-28867 GCA_009831015.1 Picea engelmannii
CTTTTAAGAGTGTTCCTTAAGACGAAGGTAATGTAAGGCTTCAATTAAATGGTGAAGTTCATGGATTCTCTCTTTGAACGGTTAAGATTATGAGAAATAAAAACCTACATTATGTTCTAACAAGAGTATGCAGTGGGAAGAATTTTGTTTTAGAGGAAAAAAGAAAAGGAAACCTGTTACTTACACTTTGGTGGCAAAGTATTAACTTTCATCTATTTACTACATTGCAATATGTCGTTATTAACAAAGTTGTACCCTACACAACTCCATTGTGAATAGTATTTGTTAACATCATTCAACAAAACTTATATAACATAACAAAATAAGCCATTTCAAGGAGTAAGTCATGGAAGACAAACATGTTCTAACTAGTAGATAACATGAAGCCAACATAGTTTCATCCACACGTCTAAGGTAGTATCATGGATAACTTAAGAAGCATAGATATCCATAAAAATAATATGTCTACCATCTTCACTAACCAAAAAGAAAGCAATACAATTTATATTATTTTTCATTCTAACTTATGAGCTTACATGGTCGACATCATAACTTGACTTCATACCTCTTTCACTCAAAAACCAATCACATTTTGATTTCACTTGCAAATTAAGTATACTATCAACATGCTACAACTGACATGCTAATTAAAAAATCAAAAACTAAGTATACTATCAGCATTGGCATTCTAATTAAAAAATCTATAAAAAAAAACTAAATTATTTGTTCCTCCAAACAATTGAATTCTCCTTTAATAGAATAAGTGACTCCTTCCCTAATGAATTTGAGCTTAACATGTAGTAATGGCATGGCCTGAATCTATATTGGGTAAAAAAAAAGATTAAACAATTTTTGAGACAACTTTAAAGGATATGCAAGGTCATTTCAATTTTCATTTCAGGTGTGGGCTACACTATTCAAAGTAAAGTATAGAGGTATTTAAGTTGCACCATACTTATAGTGGAATTCAAATAGACCCTTTAAACACTCAAAGTTTAAAAGAGTGAGATCCAAACGAAGAACCCAAGGCACAACATCTATTGCAAATAAATACATTTTAACATATGCAATGGCAATGGCCAGAGCCCATCTCAGATAGAATTTGATATCTTTAAGTGCTCCCCTTCACTTTTCACTTTGTAGGAGAATGGTGGAATGCAAATAACAAGAAGGTTATTCAACAGGCTCTCCAAATAGGGGGTGTTCCAAATGTGTCTGATGCCTACACTATAAATGGATTTCCTGGACCACTTTACAACTGCTTCTCTACTAATGGTACTTTTATTTAAATCTATTTTAAGAAACTTATTTATTTTATTTATTGGGTAGAAATTAGGATGAAACTCATTGATTGACCATGCCACACTATGTAGATACATTCGCTCTGAGTGTAGTTTCTGGGAAGACATATCTTCTTCGAGTCATCAATGTTGCACTCAATGATGACCTTTTTCTTGTCATTGCAAATCATAGTTTCACTGCAGTGGAGGTAGATGCAGTTTATGTCAAGCCTTTTCAAACAGACACTCTTGTTATAAAACCCGACTAGACCACCAATGTGTTATTCACTGCTAATGCTACTGTTAATGTTGGCGGAGTTAAACAATTTTTCATAGCAGCTCGCCCATTTGCTACAGGTGGTGGAACATTTGATAACTCCATTGTTGCAGGAATCGTAAGCTATAATGTTCTCAACTCTACTAACTCCTCCACCATTATGATGCCAAAACTCCCAGCCCTCAATGACACAGCGTTTGCAGCCAACTTTAGTGGAAAACTTAAAAGCTTGGCTAATTCACAATTCCTGCACTGGTTCCTTAGACGGTGGATAAGAATCTTTTTTTTACGATCGGTCTGGGACTGAATCCATGTCCAAGGGGGATGGGAAATGCCACATGTCAGGCACCCAACATGACCAGATTCACTGCCTCTGTCAACAAGATTTCTTTTGTTCTTCCAAACACTGCTCTTCTTCAATCCCACTATTTCAAGCAGATGAAAAGAATTTATAAGATGAATTTTCCAGACAATCCTCCATTCCCATTCAATTACACAGGCACTCCACCAAATAATACATAGGTTGTGAATGGGACAAGAGTGAAAGTCCTTCCCTTCAATGCAACTGTTCGGTTGATTCTTCAAGACACCAACATTTTCAGCACGGACAACCATACTGTCCATCTTCATGGTTTCAATTTCTTCGTGGTAGGCCAAGGTGTTGGAAACTACAATGAATCAACTGATGCACCAAACTTTAACCTCATTGACCCTGTGGAGAGAAACACTATGGGAGTCCCCAAAGGAGGTTGGGCGGCTATCAGGTTCCGCGCGGACAATCCAGGTAATATATAGATACAAAATCTCATCTCATTTACCATTCAACATTGCATTAAATCATATCTTATGAGTAAATACTAATTATATTAATATTTGATTATGCGATATCCATGAGTGAATGCAGACGTGTGGTTCATGCACTGTCATTTGGAAGTTCACACATCATGGGGACTGAAAATGGCGTGGGTTGTAAAGAACGGAAAAGGGCCCCTTCAGTCTCTCCCGCCTCCCCCTGCCGACCTGCCCCCTTGGTGATATCCTTCCTAGTGCACACCATCACGTTCATTTTATTCGTTTGGTTTTTTCTTATGAAGATTTCACAATAAACACATTGCCACCTTTTGGTCTCCTCGTTACGAAGATGCAACATCGAACATCCTTTTCATCCAATCAAGGAAGATGGTTATTTATTCAGGTTTGAAGGAATTGGTTGTAATACTTCAATTAAATGGTGAAGTTCATGGATTCTCTCTTTGAACAGTTAAGATTATGATAAATAAAAACCTACATTATATTCTACCAATAGTATACAGTGGCAGTGTTTATGAGTTTTTTTTTAAATGTATAAAAAATAGGAAAAAAATCAATTTAGAAAAAAGAAAAGGAAAAAGAGAATATTTTTAAAATCTAAATATCAAAATCTTATTATAAAGCAAAAAAATGGTAAGTAGAGAAATCATTGAAGATGGCATAAGCTATTATAAAGCAAAGAATGGTAAGTAGAGAAATCATTGAAGATGGCATAGGAATGATTTTTTTTTTTTTTGTCTATTTATCATTTGACAATGTGCATGTATTTTATGATATCATATCATCATACAATACATTAGAGTTTTAAGTATGGGTAAATTCTTAAATAAAAAAAACATTGAATTGCATTATTAGAAAGTAGAACATTGGAAATGTGTTATCTACATTTTGGTAGCAAAGTATTAACTCTCATTTATCCACTACATTGCAATATGTTGGTATTAACAAAGTTGCAATGCTACTAACATAAGGTTAACCAAATAGGTACTTTGAATTAACAAATCAGAACATACATCGTACCCTACATAAGTCCATTGTGAATAGTCATTTTAAACAGATGTAGTATTTGTTAACATCATCCAACAAAACTTATGTAACATAATAAAATAAGTCATTTCAAGGAGTAAACCATGGAAGGCAACCATGTTTTAACTAGTAGATAACATGAAACCAAGATAGTGTCATCCAAGGTAGTATCATGGATAACTTAAGAAGCATCGACATTCATAAAAATAATATGTCTACCATCTTCACTAACCAAAAAGCAAGAAATAAGATTTATATTATTTTTCATTCTAACTTATAAGCTTACATGATCATCATAACTTGGTTTCATACCTCTTTCACTCAAAAACCAATCATATTTTGATTTTGCTTGCAAATTAAGTATACTATCAACATGTTACAACTGAGATGCTAATCAAAAAATCTATAATAAAAAAGGTAAATTATCAACATTGGCATGCTAATTAAAAAATCTATATAAAAAGAAGTATACTATCAACCTGTTACAATTGGCACGCTAATTAAAAAATTTATAAAAAAAAAACTAAATTATTTGTTCCTCCAAACAATTGAATTCTCCTTTAATAGAATAAGTGACTTATTCCCTAATGAACTTAACCATTTGAGCTTAACATGTAGTAATGACATGGCCTCAATCTATATTGGGTAAAAAAAATATTAAACAATTTTTGAAAGAACTTTAAAGGATATGCAAGGTCATTTCAATTTTCATTTCAGGTGCAAGTGGGCTACACCATTCAAACTAAAGTATAGAGGTGTTTAAGTTGCACCATACCTATAGTGGAATTGAAATAGACCCTTTAAACACTCAAACTTTAAAAGAGTGAGATCCAAATGAAGAACCGAAGGCACAACTTCTATTATCAATAAACGCATTTTAACATACACAAAGGTTAAGGATGACCCTCCTTTCAGTTAACACAATGATATAAGATGCACAAAACCATTAAGAATTCATGAGGGATTTCACATCAAATTCTTGTTAGCATAGATAAGAAGAAGAAAAACAAATGTAGAGACAAGTTTCAACTTTAATAATGGTTATACATAACTATATATTTACATTATATATAAATAAAAATAGATATTCTTAGAGAACAAGAATGCATGATGTTTGAGCCAATTTCAAGGAGGAGCCATTTGTGTAGGAATACTAACCATATATAAGTTTGAGAAATTTTTGTGCATTAGAATTTAATTTCCTCCCACTTGGGATTGACTTGTTGTTGAATTTACAAGGTCATGATTGCAAGGATAAATCAACTATATCAAGTCCTTTCAATGATCATTTCCTAACCAAAGAGAGAGTAGTAGGGTTTGGACAGGGTATATTTCAATCTGTTCACTCAATATGGATCCTTGAAACCCAGTCACAACAACAATATCCCAAAATAAAATAAAATATAAAACCTATTTGGATAAACCACAATATTATAAGTGAGATCAAATATACTAAAGTTTGCAAAATTGGAAAGACTAGCTAGGAACATCGGTACCTTGAGTCATGTCTCTACATTGAGATCTCAAATAGGGTGATTTCTAGGGAAATAATTGTAGTGATTGTTGTAGTATATGGCAAAGTTGAGAGGGTGGAAACACCATGCATAGTAGTAACCCTCGAAGTCACAAATGCAACAATTAGTGTTTCTCTCTAGGTGGAAATAATAATTATCACACACAGTGGTAGGATTTAGAAGAGATAAGGGAGAAGGCATAGGGTTTGAAGGGTCGACACCCTTCCTTGCAATCTATGATGTGTCCATTGTTATACAATGCATGCCCATTGATGCCCCTTTAATGTTCCTATACACTCTGATGAATCCCTTCTCTCCCAAACGTTGTCCCTAAGAATTCTTTGCAATCTAGTGGTATCTGCGACCCTCTTAGCCATAGCCCACCAAAGTCTCACCATGGTCTAGCTAAGTTCTACAAGTGCTCGTGAACACATCATGGTGGTAAACCTCATGCATAATTAATTAATTTTTAGGGTTTACAAATTTTCATATGATCATACTCAACGAAAATTAATGAATCAACTACTCGTAGATTTGTAAAATTGGAATTCCTTATGTTGGCTTCAATGGAAACACTAATCAACTGATTCTTAGTATCCCTATTCAACAATTTATCACCGTTCTTAGGAACATCTTCATAGCCATTTATCGTTTCCACGAGAAAAAATTCTACTCACGTATATTATTCAATCATGATGAACTAGAAAAAATAATAAACAAAAGGATTGAATCCCAATTAATTGAAAGTTACTTCCACTCCAACAAAAAATTAATGAGCTCAATCTTACATATGAATGAATAAAAAGAAGGTGGTGTTAGATTTCAAGGTGGTCCCTAATTCCATGGTATGGAAAGTTCATTCCAGAATCCAAGAGCATGGCCCATGAATTTGATAGAGTCCTCAACTTCCATTCCTCTATCAATGTTGCTAGAGGCATCCCATTGTTTTGCATATTTCCTCATTCCTAAAGAAACAAATTTCTCTTTCTAAATTGAATGAAACAACACGCATTTATTACCCCATTTGGAGTAAGAATCTCTTACATGCAATTGAAAGAGAAAACAAGGCTCTAGTATAAGACATATTGCTCATCATAGGGGTTATTCTTCTCTATAAATTCATGTATTTGGACATGAATGGGGAGGGGCTCCATGGCCACAAGGTCATTACTCACATGTTGTGCAAATCCTGCAAACCATATATGCAGGAATAGCTTCAATCAAGCATCCCCACATACTGATTTTTCCGAACATCCTTGAGTGGTTTATACATACTTAGTTTTAGTACTCATGAATGGTCAATTTGGTCTAATTCAACACAAATCCTAGTACAATTGATTAGTTTTTACATAGGAGATCCAAAGGAAATTAAGGGATCTAATGGGGGGGAATGTGAATGTGGCATGAAAGGAGGATATTTGATCAATTGTACAACTTGTAGATCATTCAATACCCACGACATCATTTCCCAACTCCCCCCCCTCTCCCCGCCCATATCATATCCGCAAATAACCTAGACACAGATTAGACAAAATTTAAACAATGCAATCCTATCACTGTCGTAATAGAAAAAGTTTAGGAATTAGAAAAAATACAATGGTAATAAAGTACTAACTTCCATATATCCACTACATTGCAACATGTTGTCATTAGTAGATTGAAGCATCCCAAAAATAAATAATAATTAAAAAAAAACATGTTCTTGAATATAGTTACAATGCTATCAACATAAGGCTAACCAAATAGGAAGATTGATTCAATATATTATCATATGCATTGTACACCATAAGGTCATTGTGAATCATCATTTTAAACAAAAATATCATTTTCTAAAATCATCCAACAAAACATATATAACATAACAAAATAAGTCATTTCAAGTAGTAAGCTACAAAAGGTAACCATGTTCTATCTCATCGATAACATCAAACCAAAAATAACACAACCTTGTTCATAAGTCTTTGAGGTATTATTGGGGATAACTTAAGGAGAATATACATCCATAAAAATAACATGCCTACCATCTTCCATGACCACAAATCAAGCAATATGATTTATATCATTTTTCACTATAACTTATTGTAATATTCTAATCTTGACCCTTTGGAATTCTTAAATTTCATTTCGTTTATATGCTGTAATTATCCTTTTCATTACTCTGTTTTTCTCCACGATGTGAGGTAGTTTCCATGGTGATTTTGAAAGACATACAAATATGACCATTTTGAATTTAATGAAAATTTCCAAGGTTGAATGAGATAGAGCACCTAAGGGGCTATGAGTTTTCTAGAGGGGAAAGATAAAGGGGTCAAAGGGGGAATCATTTATGTCTTATGAACTTTCCATATCCTATCTATAACACTCTTCCATGTGATTTTCCTATTCCCAGTTTATCCTCATGTTTATGCTACTTAAGATATGAGCCTAGTGAATTGAGTTAAGTAGTCCAAGTAAATTATCTCCTATACTCAAGCTCACCTCCTACTTTGTAGTAACGAATTTCTATCATCAAGGAACCAAGAAAGGAGTAGAGGGAAGACTCCTCCCTCTCACCCCTTTCACTAATCCATTCATACAAATTTGAATGAGAAGAAGGTAGATTGAGGAAAAGAGAGTTCTTGATGGAAAAATAGAGTTCTTAATGAAGAAAAACTATCCCACGTTTCATATGATCCATGGAGATATGGTAGATGGTCTATTGGGTGATATTAGGTATCAACATTGAGTAGGGAGATACCTTACTAAATCTATGTACATTACTAACCTTTTTTCTATCCAAGAATCCATAATCAACTATCTAAGAAACCACATATTGTTGGAAATGAAATCTGAATGTAGAAAGTGACTTGGGATCTTTCTACACATATTGAAGAGCACATAAAGGAAGAGCATTCCTAATGGACTGAAGAGCATAGAAGGGGGTGGCTTGTTGTATTGTATGGGGTAGTGGAGAGAGTGCCAAGAGTTAGTCTAGTTGAGATATTGAATAAAGAACACAATAGTGTCTTACTTGGTTGGTCTTGGAAGATCTTAGGAAAAGAAGAAGTGACTTGGTAGCTTGAACAAACCTTCTTCACTCTAGTGGTCTCATAGCTCAGCAGGAGGGTGGCAACCAAAAAGGATTTGCATGTGGTTAGGAGTAAAATTGCTCACATAAAGTGAGTTTTCTTGGAACTCAATTTGTGAAAAGATAAGTGTATTTGTTTTTCTCTTTGTTTATGATTTCATTAATTTATAATGAATGATATATTTGCATTATTTATTATGAGAATATGCCATGAAAATAATGTAGATATTAGTGGGTGAAATGGTTACTATTGTAAACAACGACATGTGTGGGAAGATATTGGAAATTCTTTCATCCTAAGTGTTTTACAAAATTATTGCATGAAAGAATGATTTATTTCTCCATTTAAGATTGATAATATGAAATATATGAACCCTAAAAAACAAAATATTGATTTTTTAAGTGGGCTCCTCTTAAAATTTTGAAGTTTGGAATAATTTTCATGTAGGTGCATGTTTTGTTCTCTAGTGGATTTTTTTGAGTGGGTATTATTAAAATATTTAGAATGAACTGTCTAAAAACATTTGTAAGTATCCTTTAATGTATAACCCTTAGTCCCAAAGCAATGGTTTTTATTAGACGACCTCTTATAGCTTTAAAAAGTCAATTTTCTAAGATTTTCATCTTTTTGGGATATGATCTCTACTTTTATGAAGGATAGTAGTGAATTAGTCACTCCTTTCCTTAATATAGATTGTTATATAACCATTATGAATGAGTTTAAAGTTTGTTGTGAGGTATTTACCTCTATCATAAGATTGATTGTATGATGTGTTGTCCACAAGGTTGTGAGAACCTGTTTTACAAGTATTTATGTCATTGTGTGTGACCATGTATTTGTGAATAATGAGGCAAGAAGTTTGTAGATTAAAGAATCATAGGTAAGAAGCTTGTAGACTAAAAAATCATTTCCTTATGTTTATTATCACCTAAATGATCATGGAATCAAACTTTTAATCAAGGATAATATGTTACATGCATGAACTTAGGAACTTTAACCCTAAAACTTACGATTGTCCTCCTTTGGAGAGAACAAAATCTCCATCTAGGAGATTCTAAGTGAATGATGAGTTGAGATATTTGATAATATTCTAAGATAAAATCAGTAAGTGGAATAATTGCTTAATTATTATGCTCATTTGGTTATGCCATTTACACTTGATTGTCATAATCATGGAAATGCGTTATGGGGCACATTGTTAATCACTAGTTTTCAATTGAATGAAGATTTTGAAACTACATTGTGTTGTATAGAGAAATTATTATTTAGACTTTGCATTGCAGGAATGAAAGATTGATTTATGAGTCAATTGTGGAATTCCATACTGTCATGGTAATCAAGAGGAAGGGTGTATTTTTTACATGATCTTATATTCTTGTAGTTTGATTTGCATATCACTACAATCAATAAACTTTTAGACCAACAAAACCTACTTTTGATATTGGTATGAAGACATGTTACACTTATGATCTTACAAGGCCAACATTTAGTTCATGGCTTGGAGAAATTGATGGTTATAACTTGAATTAATACCTCTTTCACTCAAAACCAACCAGATTTTGACTTCAGTTGCAAATTAAGTAAAGCAATGGACATAGTTTTCAATAAAAAAATATAGTTTTTAAGGCATCTAAATCATTTGTTCCTCTAACAACTGAATAGGCCTTTAATCAAATATTTGACTTCTGCCATGACGAACTTAACCATTTGAGCTTAACATGTGGTGATGGAACTTACTAAGTTTTTATTGGGTAAAAGAAGGACTAAACAACTTATAAGACAACTTTAAAGGATATGCAAGGTCATTTCAATTTGTATTCTGCATACAAGTGGGCCATGCTATTTAAACGAAAGTTTATAGGTGTTTAAGTTGTGGCATACCTACCGTGGAATTGAAATAGACCCTCCAAACACTCAAAATCTAAAAGAGTGGGATCAGAATGTAGGACCCCAAGGCACAAATTTTATTACCAATAGACACATTTTATCATATAAAAGACTAAGGATGAGCCTCCTCTTAGTTAACACAATTATTTAAGACACATAAAACTTCCTAGAATTCATATGGGATTTTACATCGAATTCTTGTTAAAAAGTACCAGAAGAATAATATCTTATGCTAACATGTATCATATAGAGAAGGGTCATTTGTCTTTCAATGTCACAAATGCCTTGAAACAACTTAAGCTTTAGTCTCAAAAGGTCTTCACATTATTGAAGTCAATAAAAGAACAACAAAACCTTAGTCATTATCTTGTTTTGTAATTAATAATTATTTGAATGTGTTCTTGATCAATTGGTATGTCCTTCCCTTAACTAGTTGGTAAATTTAACATGAAATAATTGAAAGAAATATAGATTTTGATTTAAAACAATAGGATCATAGCTAGGTATTTTAGCCCATAACGATGAAAAAAATAAAATCTAAGATACCTTAAACTTGGACTTTAGATTGATAATAATTTTGAGAATCATAAAAATTTTTATATAGAGGCAGGGCTCAACTTTAATAATGGTTATATTAACCTAGTTATAAATGCATTGCGTTGCAGGTGAGGCAGGGTTCATTGGGGGTGTTTGATTATATTAACCTAGTTATAAATGCATTGCATTGCAAGTGAGGCTAAAGAATGTGACACGTCTTTGCCACACAAAATCTTTGATTACAGTGAATGGAAAGTATCCAGGACCTACAATTATTTCTCGTGAGGGAGATCAGGTTATTATAAAACTTGTAAACTACATCAAGGACAATGTCACTATTCACTGGTAATTATATTAATTCTCCGAGCACTCATAATACTTGAACAAGATGCATGTAGCAGCTCGATCTACTGAATAGTAGTATTGATTTTAGAGATCATGTATGCAGGCATGGGATTCGACAACTGAGATCTGGATGGGCAGATGGTCTTGGTTATGTCACCCAATGTCTAGTTCAAACTAGAATGCGTTACGTTTATAACTTCACCATCGTAGGACAAAGAGGAACTCTGTGGTGGCACACACACATTTCTTGGTTAAGAGCTAGTGTACACGGTGCCATCATTATACATCCTAAGCCACATGTTCCCTACCCATTTCCCAAGCCATACAAAGAAGTTCCCATTATTCTGGGTAAGTTTATATATCCTAATTCCTTATGGATGATATGGACCTTGTAACTATGGCAATGGCCAATGGTAAGGGCTCATCTCAAATGGAATTTACTATCTTTAAGTGCTCCCCTTCACTTTGCAGGAGAATGGTGGAATGCAGATATCGAGAAGGTTATTCAGTAGGCTCTCCAAACAGGAGGTGGTCCAAATGTGTTTGATGCCTACACTATAAATGGATTTCCTAGACCACTTTACAATTGCTCCTCTCCTAATGGTAATTTTATTTAAATCTATTTCAAGAAACTTATTTATTTTATTTATTGGGTAGAAATGAGGATGACACTCATTGATTGACCATGCCATGTTATGTAGATACATTCGCTCTGAGTGAAGTTCCTTGGAAGACATATCTTCTTCGAGTCATCAATGTTGCACTCAATGATGAGCTTTTTCTTTCCATTGCAAATCAAAGTTTGATTGTGGTGGAGGTAGATGCAGTTTATGTCAAGCCTTTCCAAACAGACACTCTTGTTATAACACCCAGTCAAACCACCAATGTGTTATTCACTGCTAATGCAACTATTAATGTTGGTGGAGTTAAACAATTTTTCATAGCAGCTCACCCATTTGCTACAGGTGGTGGAACATTTGATAACTCCACTGTTGCAGGAATTGTAAGATATAATGTTCTCAACTCTACTAAATCCTCCATCATTATGATGCCAAAACTCCCAGCACTCAATGACACAGCCTTTGCAACCAACTTTAGTGGAAAACTTAGAAGCTTGGATAACTCACAATTCCCGGCACTAGTTCCTCAGACGATGGACAAAAAGCCTTTTTTTATGATTGGTTTGGGACTGAATCCTTGTCCAAAGGGGATGGGAAATGCCACATGCCAGGCACCCAACATGACCAGATTCACTGCCTCTGTCAACAACATTTCTTTTGTTATTCCAAACACTGCTCTTCTTCAATCCCACTATTTCAAGAAGATGAAAGGAATCTATAAGACAAATTTTTCGGACAATCCTCCATTCCCATTCAATTACACGGGCACTCCACCCAATAATACACAGGATGTGAATGGGACCGGAGTGAAAGTGCTTCCCTTCAATGAAACCGTTCAGTTGATTCTTCAAGACACCAACATTTTCAGCACGGACAACCATCATGTCCATCTCCATGGTTTCAATTTCTTCATGGTAGGCCAAGGTGTTGGAAACTACAATGAATCAACTGATGCACCAAACTTTAACCTCATTGACCCTGTGGAGAGAAACACCGTGGGATTCCCCAAAGGAGGTTGGGTGGCTATCAGGTTCCGCGCAGACAATCCAGGTAATATATAGATACAAAATCTCATCTCATTTACCATTCAACATTGCATTAAATCATATCTTATGAGTAAATACTAATTATATTAATATTTGATTATGTGATATCCATGGAGTGAATGCAGGCGTGTGGTTCATGCATTGTCATTTAGAATTTCACACATCATGGGGACTGAAAATAGCATGGGTTGTAAAGAATGGAAAAGGGCCCCTTCAGTCTCTCCCACCTCCCCCCGCTGACCTGCCCCCTTGCTGATCTCCTTCCCAGTGCACACCATCACGTTCATTTTATTCATTTGGTTTTTGCTTATGAAGATTTCACAATAAACACATTGCCACCTTTTGGTATCCTCATTATGAAGATGCAGCAAGAAACAACCTTTTCATCCAATCAAGGAATATGTCTATTTATTCAGGTTTGAAGGAATGCTTCACACTGGGAATTCAACAAGGGGAAACCAATCAGAGTGAAGTGAAACTGTATTAAATTATAGTACAGGTATGTATTAAATTAGAGTACAGACAAGTACATGCATGTATTAAATTAGAGTAGAGACAAGTACTTAGTACATAATCCAATACCAATAAAAGAAAGAGGTAGTAGTCTAAAAGTTCTACTTTTGTGGGGTTTTTTAACTATTTTTTTCTTTTGATTTTGCCCGAAATCTGGTGATGAATGGTTGGATCTATAGATTTCAATGGTTAAGTTTGTATAATCTTAGTGCTCCAGAGGTTTTTTAACATGTTGAATCTATTTATGCATTCAGAAAGGGAATTTAAACAACATAAAATAGAGATTTTGTCCAAATTTACATCACCTGATTCCGACCAATTCTTACCAAAAAAACCAAAACGTAGAATGTTTAACCAACGCCATAGAAGAGTTTTGGGTTCTTCTATGTGTGATCTATGACTTACATCTTTCACTTCCCGTTAGAGTGATCAACTTTTAAGAGTGTTACTTAAGACGAAGGTAATGTAAGGCGGTTGTAATACTTCAATTAAATGGTGAAGTTCATGGATTCTCTCTTTGAACAATTAAGATTATGAGAAATAAAAACATACATTATGTTCTAACACTAATATACAGTGGCGGTGTTTATGAGTTATTTTTTAAATGTATAAAAGAAAGGAAAAATTCAGTTTAGGAATATATATATATATATATATATCAAAATCTTATTATAAAGCAAAGAATGGTAAGTAGAGAAATCATTGAAGATGGCATAGGAATGAAAAAAAAAATCATCTATTTATCATTTGGCAATATGCATGTATTTTATGACATCATATCATCATACAATACACTAGAGTTCTAAGTATGGGTATATTCTTAAATAAAAAAAAAACATTGAATTGTATTATTAGAAAGTAGAATATTGGAAATGTGTTACCTACACTTTGGTAGAAAAGTATTAACTCTCATTTATCCACTACATTGCAATATGTTGGTATTAACAAAGTTGCAATGCTACTAACATAAGGTTAACAAAACAAGTACTTTGAATTAACAAATCAGCACATACATCGTACTCTACATAAGTCCATTGTAAATAGTCATTTTAAATAGTGTAATATTTGTTAACATCATCCAATAAAACTTATATAACATAATAAAATAAGTCATTTCAAGGAGTAAGCCATGGAAGACAACCATGTTTTAACTAGTAGATAACATGAAACCAACATAGTGTCATCCAAGGTAGTATCATGGATAACTTAAGAAGCATAGACATTCATAAAAATAATATGTCTACCATCTTCACTAACCAAAAAGAAAGAAATAAGATTTATATTATTTTTCATTCTAACTTATAAGCTTACATGGTCATCATAACTTGGTTTCATACCTCTTTCACTTAAAAACCAATCACATTTTGATTTCACTTGCAAATTAAGTATATTATCAACATGTTACAACTGAGATGTTGATTAAAAAATCTATAAAAAAAAGGTAAATTACCAACATTAGCATGCGAATTAAAAACTCTATTTATAAAAAAATATACTATCAACCTGTTACAACTGTCACACTAATTAAAAAAATTATAAAAAAAAACTAAAATATGTGTTCCTCCAAACAATTGAATTCTCCTTTAATAGAATAAGTGATTTCTTCCCTAATGAACTTAACCATTTGAGCTTAACATGTAGTAATGCCATGGCCTCAATCTATATTGGAATTCAAATAGACCCTTTAAACACTCAAAGTTTAAAAGAGTGAGATCCAAATGAAGAACCCAATGCACAACTTCTATTATCAATAAATACATTTTAACATATGCAAAGGTTAAGGATGACCCTCCTTTCAGTTAACACAATGATATAAGATGCACAAAACCATTAAGAATTCATGAGGTATTTCACATCAAATTCTTGTTAGCATAGATAAGAAGAATAAAAACAAATGTAGAGACAAGTTTCAACTTTAATAATGGTTATACATAACTATATATTTACATTATATATAAATAAAAATAGATATATACCCAGAGAACAAAAATGAATGATGTTTGAGACAATTTTGAGGAGGAGCCATTTGTGTAGGAATACTAACCATATATAAGTTTGAGAAATTTGTGTGCATTAGAATTTAATTTCCTCCCACTTGGGATTGACTTGTTGTTGAATTTACAAGGTCATGATTGCAAGGAGAAATTGACTATATCAATTCCTTTCAATGATCATTTCCTAACCAAAGAGAGAGTAGTAGGGTTTGGACAGGGTACATTTCAATCTCTTCACTCAATATGGATCCTTGAAACCCAATCACAACAACAATATCCCAAAATAAAATAAAATATAAAAACTATTGGGATAAACCACGATATTAGAAGTGAGATCAAATATACTAAAGTTTGCAAAATTGGAAAGACTAGCTAGGAATATCGGTACCTTGAGTCATGTCTCTACATTGAGATCTCAAACAAGGTGATTTCTAGGGAAATAATTGTAGTGATTGCTGTAGTAGATGACATAGTTGAGAGGGTGGAAACACCATACAAAGTAGTAACCCTCGAAGTCACAAATGCAACAGTTAGTGTTTCTCTCTAGGTGGCAATAATAATTATCATACATAGTGGTAGGATTTACAAGAGATAGGGGATAAGGCCTAGGGTTTGAAGGGTCAACACCCTTCCTTGCAAGCTATGATGTGTCCATTGTTATAGAATGCATGCCCATTGATTGTCCTTTAATGTTTCTCTACATTCTGATGAATCCATTCTCTCCCCAACGTTGTCCCTAAGAATTCTTTGCAATCTAGTGGTATGTGAGACCCTCTTAGCCATAGACCACCAAAGTCTCACCATGGTCTAGCTAAGTTCTACAAGTGCTCGTGAACACATCATGGTGGAAAACCATATGGAGAATTAATTAATTATTAGGGTTTAATTTTTTTTCCCTTTTTAAATCCTTGTTGATGCAAATACATGTCCAAACTGTAATACTAAGCTCTTGGAGCTTGTTTTATCCCATACAGGGATTTCTTTAATCGAAAGAAATAATATTTTTTGTTAGTTACCAAAAATCCTTCTGGTTTCTCCACATAAACCTCTTCCTCAATTTCACCATTTAAATATGTTGATTGGCATCCATATGGTAGAATTTGAATTTTCGGTAGCATGCAAAAGCCAAAAACATCCTGATAGCTTCAATTCTTGCAACAGGGGAAAATTTTTCTTCAAACTCCACTCCTTTGACTTGAGGATATCCTTTTCATATCAATCTGGCCCTGTTTCTTACTATCTGTCCATCTTCATTTAACTTATTTATGTATACCCATTTAGTTCCAATTACATTCTTTCCATTTGGTCTTGGGACAAGATCCCAAATCTTATTTTTCTCTATTTGGTCTAATTCATCATTCATGGCTTTGACCCAGTGGTCATCCTAGCTTTCTTGCACAATTTTTTGGGTTCAACCATGGACAACAGTGCAAGATTTGCAGAGGTAGACATATCTATAAGTTTTCTTCTAGTTTGTACACATGTTTCCTTATTTCCAAGAATCTGAATTTCTAAATGATGTTTTTGAACGCACCTTGATGGCGTCTTTGGTTGTGATGTTTACATTCTCTCCTCTTCTTCTGAATCCTCTATTTCATTATCCTCATTCATGTTGTCATATTGTGGCTCATTATTAATTGGTTATTCATATGAGTCATCATGATGTTGGTGTCTCACTAGATGAAATGGTCCTTCATCTACCTTTACATGTATACTTTCAACTATCTTGTGGAGTCTTTTGTTGCAACACTTGTTTCCTTTACTTCTGGAGGAGTATCCTAACAAGATACCTTCATTAGTTCTAGATTCAAACTTACCTAAGTTGTCTTCATTTATTTTCATGTAGCATTTGATGCCAAAGATTTTGAAGTTCTTTACTGATGTTGGTCTTCCATGCCATAGTTCATAGGGGGTTTTATCATTGTTTACCCTTATGTTTTCTTTATTGAGAATGTTAACAACAATTTGAATAGCTTCACCTCAAAAGGTTCTAGGTACTTTTGATTCATCAAGCATGGATCTAGCCATTTCTTGAACTATTATGTTCATTCTCTCTGCTACTCCATTCTACTAAGGGGTTCTGGTAATATCAAACTATATTTTGATCCCATGCTTTTCACAATAACTGTTAAATTCATCAGAGGTAAATTATGCTCCTCTGTTTGATCTTAGGAAATTTATTTTTAAATCCATTTTGTTCTCTACATGTGCTTTGAAGACTTCAAATTTCTCAAAAGCCTCAAATTTATGCTTTAACAATCCAAACCATGTCATTATGGTATAGTCATCAATCAACAAAATGAAAAATCGTTCACCTCGAGGTGATTGTGTACTAGTAGGGCCACATAGATCAGTATGAATCATCTCAAAAGGTTGAGTGGAGGAGTGTTCTCTTTCCTTGAATTGAACTATTGGCTTCTTTCCAAACTGACATGATTTGCATACAATATTATCAGGTTTGGAGATTTTAGGCATATCTCTCACAACATATTTTCTTCCTAGCTTAACAAGTTGATTAAAACTAAGATGACCTAATATTTTGTGCCAAAGCCATCTCTCATTAGTTTTACCAATGCAACATTTATCTTTTCCTTCTTCTAAAATATATACATTCCTTGAACTTTTGATTGCCTTTACGACAGTCTTCCCTGTGTTCACATATATTACTTTACAACCTCTTAAATGAAAAAGAACATTGTGTCCTTGGTCACATATTTGAATTACACTCAACAAGTTATGTTTTATACCATCAACATACAACACATTATGTTCTTTTGTCTTTCCATTTTTATCTTCATCTAATACAATTGTTCCTTTTCCGCTAATTCTTGCTGAAGTATTGTTTCCAAAAGTAACATTACCACTTTTTTCTTCAGTTAAGAATTCAAACATACTTTTGTATCCTGTCATGTGCTTGGAATAGCCACTATCAATGTACCATTGATTTTCTTGATTTTTGGCATATATAGCTAGTCCACAATTTTCTCTGTTGTTATTTTTCTTCCTCCAAACCTTGGTAAAATATTCTTGTCTATATTGTTTAAAGATAAGCAACAACTTGCTTCTACATTCACTTTCCTTGTGTCCAAAATTATTTCATATGTGGTACTTGAGGTCATTTAGTAAAGGGGAGAAGGTTATTATTGAAATATTTTTGAACCATAGCCTTTTGGGGTTTGTTGAATCCCATTCCTATACTTCTATTATATCTAAAAAATATGCAACTTACATCCTTATGTTTGAAGTTTCCACAAGAGAAAAAATATCCATAGAAAAAATTTGGATGCCTTGGAATGAAAAACTTACTTGTAGGAATCGGTCTTTGTCTACAAAATTGATAAGATGCAGGAACTTGTTGCTTCCTTGTTTCATAATCGGGATGATTCAGTTATGACTGCTCCTTCTTTTCACTTTTTGCTTGGTTAGGGTAACTTTTGTTTCCCTTGAGAGAAATTTCATAGCTTGTAGGCTTCTCACTGGTTGTCATGTTGGTGCTTGACTCACCTTTGACGATTTTCATATTTTCCTTATATCCCATCCCTATCTTGTCATCTGGTGATCTCTAATTTATTAGAATGCTATCTAGAGTTTTAGATCCTTTTATGAATTTTACCCGAGTCTTAGATTTTGCTAGATATTTTATTAAGACAACTATTTATGATTATAGTTTGTCACGGATATTCTCCTTTTATTTTATATGATTTATCAATACTTCTTCCCTTATTTTGGCTTCTTCTAGCTAAATTTTTAAGATGACTGTTTTTTCACTAACTTTGTTGTCCTTTTCTTTGCAGACCTGCAACTGTTATTTTCTTAGTCTATTATTTTTCTTGAGTCGGGAGATTTCCTCCATAGCACTAATGAGTTCTCCTTCCATGTCTATCACAACTTCACACTCTTATGTGTTTGATTTTTCTTGATCAGATTTGTGTAGTTCCAAATCCATGAGAAGTTTTTCCTCTTGAAAAGTATCTGGCTCATATTCTTCTTCTTCGGAGCTACTATTATCCTTTTTTGAATAAAAAAATGTTCCTTTTAAAATATTTTTTATTTTTAAACTCCCTAGACTTATCCTTGCCTTTTCTTTCCTTTTCATTGGTGTTGTTTTCTTTGAAGGACATTTAGAAGCAAAATGACCAACTTTACCACAATGAAATCATTTAAATGGTAAAATACCTTTATATTTTCCAGAGCCCCTCTTCATATGAGAAGTGTTATGATGAATCATGATTTAAATGGTAAATTTAGCTTCTTCTTCATATGATAAGTGTTATGATGAATCATGATCTTGATATGTTGATGATTTGATTGATGCCTTGAATATTGTGTCCTTTAGATCTGGTTTTTCTTTCCTAGTTCTTGTCTCATAAGCAGTCAGAATTCCATGGAGAGTACCCATAGTCAGTTTGTTTAGTTCATGCATGTATTCTATAGCTTATACCTTTGCATCAATTCTTGAGGGAAGATATCTTAGTACCTTCCGAACTACCATAGCTTATTTAATTTCCTCTCCTAGCCCTTTCACGGTGTTTACAGTCTCATCCACTCTAAGAAAGAAACCTGCAATATTTTCATCTTCACTCATCGTTAGGGTTTCAATCTACATTTTGTGAGATTGAATTTTGACCATTTTTTCTTTCTCGTCTCCTTCATAATTTTTTACTAGTTAGTCCCATATTTCCTTTGTGGATTTCAACTGCATCACTTGAACAAATTTTGTTTTTGAAAGTCCTTCAATAGAATTCATAGATTTTTCATTACTATAGTAATAATTCTTACCATCTTCATCAGTTGGAAGAGCAGTTGGGATTTTATAACCATCTACCACACTCTTCCAGACTCCCAGACCAAGAGACATCAAGTAGGTCTTCATTTTGATTTTCCAAAATGTAAAAAGTGTTCCATTGAATAGAAAAGGTCTGGTTGAAAAAGAATCTTGACTGGCCATGCTTTTTGCGTGATCTTCCTTCTAGTTATTAGATTGTTACTGAAGGAACATGATCTCTAATACCAATTGTTGATACTCACAGTAATACTAAGATGGGGGTGAATCAATATTTCATTAACAATCTAAATTTTTCTTTATTTTCAACCATTTAAGATATTTAGTAATGCGCACTTAATGACAAATACATGCAGAAATCAAAAAAACATTGTAGACACAGTACACTAGGATTTTTACGTGGAAATCCAATGCAGGAGAAAACCACATAACATCTTCTTCATGTTCTTCTGCAAGCACCAACTTACAAATTATAAATTTTCAGCTCAACAGGCACCCACCTATCACAGATAATGCGGACACCAATATTCTGAGGCACCAACTTGTCGCAGATAATGAGGATGCCAATCCTCTCAGGCACCAAATTGTTACAAAAATGAGGAAACCAATCCTTAGTGAGCTTCAAATCACCCTAGCACCACCCTGCCACCCTAAATTCAGAAAAAAATCATTTCATTACATAAACTGACAAATTTACATTTATGTTCCTTTGATCAATTACTGCACCTTCTTTTCTCTCATTTTCTACACATTGATTGATCAAAGTACATCCATATTTATACCAATTTTTTTGAGTTCACCTTCCTATATGTGGACATGTAACAGTTACATTATGGACAAACTTTGACCACATCAAAATCTTGTCAGTGACAATTTTGTCTAAATAAAGTATGTGGATGCATGATAGTTACATTGTGGGCAAACTTTAACCAAATCAAATTCCAGTTAGTTATATGTGGACAAAATCTTGTTCTGAACATTTTGACTAACTCAAATGGACCAAATATTTCTCGTTTTACCAAAT
This sequence comes from Picea engelmannii, assembly GCA_009831015.1. Taxonomy (NCBI): domain Eukaryota; kingdom Viridiplantae; phylum Streptophyta; class Pinopsida; order Pinales; family Pinaceae; genus Picea; species Picea engelmannii. The sequence continues at coordinate 20,725 of ML817514.1, forward strand.
TATTTCTTGTCGTAGTAATTCACATTCTGGTTTGCAAAGTGTCTATTGCGAGGATACTCTTGTTCCGTCATAGTCCACTCTGTCACTCGTCACTTTTCTCAAGGCACCCTATGATATTTGCACATTCGTCGTTGCATTGCAGCACAAACATACGTTGATTCATTCCACAATCATGGACAAGGGAATTTGTCGCAGTCTACTTTTACTTCTAAATTGTTTCATAGGTCATCCTCTTGTTCTGCGTGTACTCCTGGTAGACTCAATCACTTCATTAATTTATTTTGCATCATTGATCCATTCATCCTTCAATATTTATACACACTTATGTTTTCAATCTTTCACGATTTCTTCTAGGAGTTTCGTTTCATGTGGATTTGTGATAGTACAGTAGAAAGAATCCTTCTATGCACTTCCTCTACTTGTGTAGAAAGAATACTTTCACACACTTCCTCTTCCTTTGCGCCAACTTTGTGCCATACATCCTTTCACAAAATTTCTCTACATGTGCGCCAACTTTGTGCCATATTGTCTGTGCGCCATGTTGATATCAATGATAACATATCCTCACCAAACTATATGCTCAACAGGTTTCTAGGAAGAAAATTTATTTGAACCCTAATTTGGTTGCTAGAGCAATAAAAATTCCACATAGAGGGAGAGAAATGTTTAACACCAAGAAAACCATAGATCTAGAAAATATTGAGATAACCAATAAAATTTGCGAGGGGAAGGTATATGTTCCTAGGAACAGTTTAAAAATGTAAAATGTCCCCAAAAGGCTATACAAAACCTTGATTCAGATTGTCCTTAGGACCATTATGAATCATCACAAGTAGGATATTTTAGGTGACTGCATGAGGCTAGTCATACATTGGGTTGAAGATAGGGTCACATATGTCCCTCATTTATTAGCTAATTAATAGCATTTTTCCCTACAAGAAATTCAAATGAAGAAGGTTAAGTTCAATTTCCGGACACACTACAAAAAATATTGATTTATATTGACCTGACATTGTTCAAACAAAGACTATTAAAAATTACATTAGGAGATCTAAAATGAAGAAAAAGAATGAGGAAGTTCATGTTCTCTGAAGAATAATGTGGAAGGTGTAGGAAATTACAATGATTTAGGCACCCTTGAAGGAGTTGTTGATGCAACGACTCTAAAAGAAGTACATGAATAGTATCTGGAGATCATTATGGAAGGTGTGGAAAATTTTGATGATTTATTCACTCCAAAAGAAGTTGTTATTTCCATGACTTTAAAATAATTACATGGATCTAAAAATGAAGCTCAAGGGTAGGAAGTTATGGACAATGATATAGAACCAAGTGATAATTCGTTTTCCATTCCTCTAGAGACTTTATTTGATAGAATTGCTCCTTGACAGTTGGCACTTGAGTACAATGATTTTGTTACATTTGTTTCAATGCCTCCAAGATTACTTGTACACTATCCAAAATATATTTTTGATGGTAGACTTGTGTTTTATCTATTTGATAAAATGGTTCATTTTAAAGAACTAGATGCAATGGAGGAGGCTTCCTCTATAGATAGTTTAAAGGAAATGTGAAAATAAAATAATGACAATATTGTTGAATGCCTAAAGTAGATTATAGGGCTATAGTTATGGATCATATAGAAAAAGAAAAGAAAATCATAGAAAGAAAGGATAATATTATTTTAGATTTATCTAGTGAAGTAAGCAGATTTCAAGTCGAACTCAAGAAGGAAATTGATGCAATGTATGCAAGTATTCTAGGTGAAAATGATATAGCTAAAGAAAATATGAACAAAATTGAACAGTAGTTGGAAATTAGACCAAATGTTTTGAATATATATCCATTAAGCATTGTAGTTGGTACTGACACTGTATTTGTGAAGAATTTGAAGGAGAAAGAAAAATTAAGTGAAAAAAGTTTGAGATTCGGTATAAATTGAAAGTGGAGCAAGACAAACATGAAAAGAAGGTTGCAAAATTTAATACAAGAGTGAGGAAATATAATAAAACCATTGATAAGCAATTTGAAATGTTGAGAGGTAATAAATTGGAAAGGATCATTGCAACGCTCAAGGTTAAAGGAATTCAAGAAGAAGAAGAAGAAGTTGACATTGAAGAAGGTGGTAAGGGTGAAGAAAATGAAGAAGAAGAAGAAAGTGATAGTGAATAAGGTGGTAAGGGTAAAGCTAAGAGTAGTCTTGCATAAAAAAATGTCCTTAATTGATTTGGAGAAGACCTTACAATATTTAGAGAAGTGCTTATAGGAAAGTATCACACTAACAAATTTTGGAGGTGATATTTTGTCCTCATCATCGAGACTTGAAGCATTGAAAGAGAAGGTAGTTGAAAAAAAAGCAAAGATTACAGAGATCAACTAAAAAAATTGGACCAAAAATCACAGTATTTGGGATGTCATATGGAGATACAAACCTAAAATCCCAAATTGACTATTTGCAGAAGAAAATACAAAGGCTTGAAGTTGAGATGGTAGTATTTGTGTGCCCTTTGAATGAGAAATAATTAAGAACACAGTAGCTAGAGAAGGATGTACCGTGTATATATATATATATATAATAGTTGTAATTATTGTACAATCTTAAATAGGCATCTCTTTATGAAAAGGCATGTATTGTGACATCATATGTATAAATATGCAAGCCATACAATCACTCAGAATATTATCAAATATATATATTATATTTATTAATTCTCTCCAATTGGTATCAGAGCCATTTGTTGGCTTCCACAACATGTCTTTTGAATTAGACTTTGAAGAAATTTAACACGAGCTTAGGGAAATTAGGAAAATTATTTTTGGTTGTCCAAATTCCCTTGATGAGGTTGTCAATAAAGAATATTTTATCAATGATGTGGAAGTTGTTTTACAAGATGAAGGGGATGCACTACCGGAAGGATTTCTCAAAGAAGAATATGAAGTTAATTCTTTGACATGGCATTAGTCATTAAGTTATGTGCATCCACATTCATCCACATTCATATATTAAGATGGAAAATTTGTATACTATAACGGTGTATGAGAAGGGCGTAAAATTTTTCAGGATGTACAAGACCATGTTAGGGAAATCAAGGTTTCATAATAGTATGGATCTTTGTTTTCAAAGACATGGTGGGTGAGGAGTAACTTGTGAATATTTTTTCGTTTCTATGTGTGATGCCAATAATGAAGATATTTAAAATTTATTATTATGGTATTCACAAGCCAAAACCCATATTGTAAAAGTGAAATCATTCTACAACTGTAAGGGAAATACTTATATACTTAATTTTAGGTAAGAAATTTCTTCTACTCTAGGTCAATTAGTTAAAGAGTTAATGATTATACCTGTGGCTATTGGGTTGTTGGATTTAAACATAAGGGATATGCCTCTTACATCAGTTTAAAATGGAGAGTTCAAAAAGCATTCAATTTACATAGATAATGTGGAGTATTGGTGCACACCACAAGATATGAAGACACATTTTGAGTGTTGTGAGACAGTGAACCGCACCACAATTTCTACAAACGAGTTCAAGAACTAACAATGGTATGCCTATATGGATTTTTTAGATCTAGACGACGTGGAAAAATACCTCCTCTACCTAAATGAATCCATTCTCTAGTCCCAAGTGATCAATGTGTCTCATAGAAGGAAGCACACAAGATGGAACCCCAACAACAATAGTAATGGTACCATAGGGTTATGCCAACCCATCCAACAAGAACAAGTAACTAATTCCAAAAGTGTTGGTGGAAATTATAACATATCATCACATCCACCATATGCAATTATAAATAAAAACCACCCCATTCAGTAGCAGTGGCACAACCTCTTCCTTCATTTCCCTCCAATTTATGTTTCAACTGCACACGACTAATAGGAATAACCTCTTGTTAGTTACAATATTGTATGATGAGTTTCTTAGAGCAATTGAAACTAAATGAAGCAATATTGGATACTAGAGAGCATCAATTGTCCCAATGCATGATCAAGGAAGTATTGATCTAGTGGAAATATATGCAACCAGAAGATGCCACATGGGAACTAGTAGCAATTTCTATGACAATTTCCTCACCTTCATCCTTGAGGACAATATTATTTTTGAAGGGAGAGAACATGTTAGATTCCTACCCTAAACCCCTTACTTAGATGCTTTATTAATGTATAAGGCCACCTTCCTTGAATAAAGCACATTAAATAGTTATTTAATAGTCATTCATTGTAAAAAGGGTCCTCTAATCCAGATGGATCTCAATGGCCATCCACCTTTTCCAATGAATCACCATTTTGAGCGCGTGGTTTCAATAAACCATAACATTCACCCTTTTGATGGGGAATGGAATGTAATTTCATCTTCATTTGTTAATTACAGACATCATGTAATGGTCTTTTGTACATGCCTACAACTTAACGTTAATGCACCAGATCCCATTAGAACTCTCCAGTTCAGAACACTCTGGCTAGAGTAGTACTGGGATGGGTGATCGCCCGGGAAGTCCTAGAATTTTACATGCCTATAGAATTTTATAAACTTAGTCTAATTTATCCCACATGCATCATGGGAATTGTTCTCCTCTCACTCTCTCATATATAATTGAGGTGAAGGAGGCCCTTTAAGCATGCAATGGAGTGTGATGTAAAGATTCTTATGAATGAAGTGTAACTAACATCTCTTTTGTTTTAGAGATAAGCTACCCCATTTTTCTAGTTTGTGTTCTACAATTTTTTTCTATCTTATTTAGTAATAGAAGTTGGGTTTCACTGTATTTTTGTGTTCTCTTCCATATTTTTGTGTATTTCATTGTTATATCTCGATTGTATTTCTTCCTTCATGTCGTTCTCGAAATAATATAGATCCGCGGTATCAGAGCAGGTACGCTCTCCATCGGGACAAGGGTTTGAAGCATGTTGCGGGTTCAAACATTTGCAGTAATCACCAACATCCTTTTGGTACTATCAGAACCCATTTGTCGGACCATACACTGTAAGCATCACAGTTGGTCCACAGGCACTACAGGGATTTTTTTTTCTCTTGGATCTCCGTTCACCATTACCAGGAGAACCATACATGGAGTCACTACATCTATACATGGATTCGCTACATCCATTGGTCTGCAACATTTTCAACAAATTTACAGGGTGTTCGTGCTACCCACAGAGGTTCCATAACCTCTACAACATCCCATGTTTCTCTACAAACCCTTGGAATCTTTTATGGCCCTCTACACTCAGCCAACTTCAAAGAGGTGTTGCGACCTCTACACAACATTTCATAGGTTCTACCATATCTCATTGCAAATATCTCTTCAATATCTCAAATGGGTATTTCGCGGAACCTCATTTGGCTTCTTGGTTTGAGAGAGATCATCAATTGAATCTCAGCATGTATTTGACCCAAGGAGGCCTCACGTACCACCATATTCAATGGTACTTTAATCCCCGCTCAGGAAACTAAATAAGGCGTTCCACATATGGCTAGAAATATCTCTTCAATATATCAAATGGGTATTTCTCGAAATCTCATTTTTCTTCCTGGTTTGAGAGATATCATCGATTGAATCTAAACATGTATTTGACCCAAGGAGGCCATGCGTACCACCATCTTCAATAGTTTTTTTCTCCCTCATCAGGAAACTAAAGAAGGATTTTCACATATTTATGAAAATATCTCTTCAATATCTCAAATGGGTATTTCACGAAATTTCATTTCGTTGTCTGGTTTATGAGATATCATTGTTTGAAGCAACACATGTCTATAACCAACGTGGCCGCGTGTCCTTCAAATTTGGCCTGGTTTTTCTCACTCCATGAGCCACCTTAGAATAAGCTCCATATACCAATTAAAATTTCTCTTCAGTAGCTCAAATGGGTCTTCGATGGAATTTGATTTCATCACTTGTAGAAGAAGTTATGAATATATTTGCAGAAGGATGTTCACAACCCCCAAAGTTACGATTTTTCCATATTATTTTTTAAATTTTGGGATTTTGTTAAAGTTTCTTTATTTTTCTACCCATGTACAATGCCATTGTCAACTAGGTTATGGTTCAAACACAAACGCACGGTTATGGGTCAACCACACAAAATCCTTCTCTTCATTAGGTATTTTCACATTGTAATCATAATGGTATGATATTGGGGTTTCTTTTTATAGGATGGGTGAAATGATGGGGACCATTATTTTCTAAAGGGGGAGGAATGATCTGAATTTTAGGGGGTATATGGTCTAAATTCAGATACAAAAGTCATAAAACTATAAAGCTAATAGATTTTCCATGTGGATCAAGGAGATTCCCACCTCTTCATTAATTAGTTGGTCTAACAGGTTGCCCATATGGGTCAAAGAGAGTCCCACCTCTCCATTATTGTATTGGGTTTATTTTCCACTACTTAGTTAGCTAGGTAGTTAGATATATTATTATAATAATATAGACTCGTTTAATGAGCTCTTCTCATTGTTGTATTGGGTTTTATTTTCCACTACTTAGTTAGTTGGGTAGTTAGATCTATTATACTAATAATAAAGACTCATTTAATGAGCTATTTTTGACTTTGTACAATGGACCATTTTGTAATGCTATATAAAGGCCTAGCAAGCCTTCTCATAATATCAAGTTATTCATTTTGGATTCTCTCATATTTTCTATTGTTCATTGTGAGATTAATTAGCTTTGAGTGATTTACTAGTAATGAGTTTTAGAGGTGAGGCTCTTACCTCCCAAGTGCTTCATGTACATGTTTTTGTCCATGGTTCTTTTCATGTAATATTGGCATTTCTAAGCTCCTCCTCTCTCGGTATTCAAGCCATCCACATCTCAGCCCCTGAGATCTAGATCATCCTCCTTATTAATAAGGCCATGCTGTAATCTAGGGGACTGTATGCAAATGTTACCAATAGTCCTTCACACAAAGAAATATACACAATGCACTAATATACAAGCACATACATAGACATAGATAGAAGAATACACAAAGTAGTAGGGAGACTAGCAATATGAAATGTGTATTATGATGCAATAGCCTTCTTTCTCTGTTACATAGCCTCATATTTATACTTGTACATCCAGTTACAAGGCAGTTGCAACTTCCTAATTGCCTCATTTGGTCAACCCAACTGGGTGATCGACCAACTTACATACTCGGTTAGGCAATCGACCGACTTACATGTCTGACTTGATCGACTATCAAGTCTAGTCAACTGAGTCAACTAGCCTCTATAACATCTCCCCCCACCTCAAATCCTTTCTCTTCATGAGAAATAGGGATATTGTGACTATTACCATTACAAAAAGTTTAGAGATTGAGATTACAAAATTTTTAAATAAGACGAATAATTAATTGGACCAATCACTTTGTTCAATCTTCTATCGCTGCTTGTTGAATTTATGGGGATTTTGTTGTTGATTTTGTTGGATGTGTTTTTTCATATGTCTGCTTTGGATGGATGGTTGGTTCTTCTAGTATGGTTTTTCATTAATCATCTGCTCCTTCCACTTCAATTTTGGGCGTTGATGAATGATAGTTGGCAGTCAAAAAGTTTGACTCAGATACACTTGGGCTAAAAAGTTGGAATCTTTGTCAATAAGGAGAGGCAGGAGTCAACCAATGTTGTTGCATTGGTTATTATGGTAGGTTGGTGAAAGCAGTTTGGTATATGTGAGGTTCCATTCTGTGAAAATATTGGGAAAATGTGTGTCACTCATCAATTGAATATTGCATCTAAACTCCAAGTGATTTAATCTTTGTAAGGTATCCTAGCTTGTCAGTTATGGAAGCATTTTGTACTACAATCGATTCAGGGTTGAAATTCTCCTCGACTTCTTGTATCTTTTTAATGACTTAATTGATATGTTCCATAGCATTCTAAGTTTCTAATTGTGCTTTCTTACCCTCTCTAAATCACTCCTGTTCTTGCTGGGTAAGTTGTACTTTGAGCTCCTTTTCTTTGTTGATCTATGTATCTAGAGTTGTCCTCATTCTGAAGTCTGGTGTCATATTCTCCTTCTTTGTCAAATCTTCTAGAACACTTATTTGATATTTTAGCTTGTTGAAGGTTGAGGCAAAGTAAGTCATTCATTTACTTACTACAATGTTTAGTGTGGAAACTTGATCAATCACCCTGTTGTTGGGTATTCTACCCTA
>ML817514.1:28967-45831 GCA_009831015.1 Picea engelmannii
TTTTAGAAGAGTTGTTCAGCATGGTTTTGGCAATGAAGGGAAATGAGTTGGCCTGATGCCAGGTAAGCATGTGTGGTGCAATTTAGGGTTATAACACACCCCATTTAAGATTTATTGGATTTCCTTAAACTTTTCATACTATGATTGAAGGATGCCTGAAATTTGATTAATCATTAGTTGTTGGTTGGATTCAATAATTTGGGATTGCTCTTTCATCTTCCTATTCACATCCCTTATTCATTGAATTTCCTATTTCCCTTACAGGTTCGACTTGATTAACTTCTCGACCAAATTCTTAAAGGATTCAAGTTGGTCATCTTCCTTGCTTGGTCGTTCCAGGTCCAGTTTCTCTTTCGTCAGGTCAATGAAAATTTTCCATGTGTCCTACTCCTTGTCTTTTCTTGTTGTTAGATTATCCCCATATTTCATTGTGCACTTCCATCTATATACTGACTCTTTCACAACTTCATTATATAGGTTAAACATTTGATTGTAGTATGTTGAGGTGGCATCAAATATCATCTCTGTTATAGGTTCAGATGTTCCAGTAGTACTAAAGGTTGTGAAGGTTGTATTCGAGGATGTGGTTTCTTTATAGTGGATCGTCTTCTTCTTATTTTTCTTCTTTTCCTTTGACTTCCATGGTTTCTGTAGCGGATCATCAATCTTTTCAAGTCTGTTCTTAGGATTCTTCTCAAGAATTGTTTTAGGATTCTTCTCAGGAATTTTTTCAGGATTCTTCTCGAGAATCTTCTTAGGATCTTGTGCAGGTGGTTTCTTTCCAGTAGACCACTCTAGGAGTGGAGTCGATGTATCCATTGGCCATTGGTCAGTTGTGGTTTTACCCTTGTCCTTCACACTAGAATGCTCTGATGTATCTTGTGCACTCAAATCTTTTTTTTCGGTCCTACTCTTTTTTTTTATTCTGTTGTTGCTTTGTTTCCATTTGGTTAGTTTTTTGGGGAACAACTAGCTCAATATGTTGGATCAACTATTCAGGTACATGACTTTTTTCTTGTATATTTGTATCATATTGGGGGGCATACTCATGTTTTTCAATGTCATGTTGATGCTTATATTCCTATCCTTCTTGATGCATGTGTTCCTACTCGTCCCAGTTGGGGAGGTCTGAATCGAATACTTGGCTCAAGTGGTTAGTATTTGCTTCATCGATATAGATTGAAATTATTTCTTCAAAATAGACTTCAATTCTAATATTCCTTTTCAACTCTGTTGTGTTGGGGGGTCTTCGATTGGCTATTTTTATTCTATAATCTTGGTACACTCGACAAGTGGGGAAGTATCCCATGTGAGGTCGATAGTAGGTTTCCTTATTGTTCTGAGTAGTCATAGGTATCGATGGTTAGTTGGCAGTTGATAGATTCTAGTTGGGTTTTGATTGAGTAATAAATTTCCATGTTGCTCAACACTACCGAATGAGTCAATTTCCCTTTTCTGATGAAGTTTTTCAACTTGGTTGACCCGTGATTTTTTGTTGGATCTGTCAATTGGTCAACTTGTTTAGTCTAGTCGAGTTGATCCTTATGGTCAATCTAAAATCTCCAATCAGACCGACTAACCAAGTCAAATTCTTTTTTCTTGTCGACTTTGTTCATGCTTATTTTTCCAAGGTCGAACATTTAATATCAGTCAGTTTTATTGCCTTTGATTATTTTATACTCATGCTCACTTTATTGATAAGGGTCATGCTCGCTTGATCTATAGATTTCACGCTCGCTTTATAACATTCATGCTCACTTTATTCTCTTGCCCATTTGTTCAAGAGTTGCCAAATATCATGCTTCGTGATATGGTCCATGAGATCCTTAATATGGAGGAGTATATCCTATGATTGACTTTGATTTATTTATGGAATTTCAATCAAAATTATATCACACATGTTGCCATTTTCATCTATTATGTACCACACCTTGGAAGATTAAGGGTTTATATAAACCCCTTTATGGAAGAAATCTCTTATACACGTGCCAACATATTTAATGGGAGATCTATGCATTACAGATCTCGTGTCATCAACATCCATTCTTTCTACTGTGTCTACCAATTGAAGGACACCATTTCTTGCCTCTACCAATCACATACTTTTACTCCTCTCGAGAACTGTCAAGGCTACCTCTGTTGCCAAATCTGATTGGCCAATGCAAAACTCAAACTGTTCACGCACTCTATTGATCTGTCGTTCCTAGGGTTTCTTTCTGTTTGAAATCTGTTTCAATTTTTGAATGACAGGTGAGGGTTTATGAATCTACATTCGATGTGCAGTCTTTATCTTTAATTCTAGCATATACCCTCTTTGAATTATCTTCCTCATTGCTTCTATCACTATTCTCTTCAATGTGGTTGATTCCTACTATGGCATATCACATATCATCAAGCCCCCCAACATTGGCCTGACTTACTCGAAGTCGGTGATGTTAGCCAAAGTTTCCATGTTCATTTTTGTAGGAAGAAATCCCAAGCACTCACGTGTGTCTCTTTGTTTCCTCTCCCAGTTGGAATTTTGCGGTGGTGTGCTAAGAAGACATCGGTATTGGAAAGTATTCTTGACTCCTTTATCTAACAAGAATTTATGCAACAAATAAGGGATAGTACAAAGGAAACCATCATGAAGATCGGTGTAAAATTTGTCTTTAACTGTGTCGACTGATGTTCTGTCTTCAATTGAAATTATTGTTTAATATAATCTTGAGCAATTCTCTAAACTCACCTGTGCAAGTTTTTTTAACCTCCATTGGTGATTTGTAGCATCAAATTTTCATATTGAGTAAGTTTACGCATTAGAATATCAGTTGATGTACTTGAATATTACTTCTGGAATAACTTTAAGGAATCGCTCATGAGTTTCTACAAAGAATTGTGCTTGTGCCTCAGATAGATTCGGTCGATTTCTGCTTGAGTAATTATTTATATAATTGTTAATATTACCCTCCCACCACTCGTGCATGTCTTCCAAACTCAACATTTATATGTACATTATTTTACACGCCCAAGTTCAGAACTACTAGCAACATAACCAATGTTGTAATCTAGGGGAATGTATGCTGATGTTATCAGTATTCCTTCACATAGAGAAATATACACAATGTACTAATATACAAGCACACACATAGACATAGATAAAAGAATACACAAAGTAGTAGGGAGACCAACAATATGCACTTTACATTATGATACAACAACCTTCTTTCTCTATTACATAACCTCATATTTATAGATGTACATTAAGATACATGGTAGTTGCAACTTCCTAATTTCCTTGGTCGATCGACCTGACTCGGTGATTGATTGACGTGCATACTTGACTAGGAAATCAACTAACTTACATGTCTGACTTGGTTCACTATTGGTTCTAGTCGATGAAGATGACTAGCCCCTACAACACACCCAAATTAGTTTGTCACCCCTCATTATAAGTGGGCATGTAGGCAGTTAATATTCTCTATGGATAGCTATATATTGAGTAGAAGGTTATGTAAATTTTTGTCAACATTTTTTATCGTAATTGGAGCTTTTCTCTAAGAGGTTTCCCCCTTTAAGAGGCAACTGAACATAACTGTCTATTTTTTATTATCAAGAGATATTTCTCAGGGTTTATATATTTTCTTTTGTGTTCTTGGTTTTTCACTACATTTTATGTGATTTCTCTGAAGTTTTGGGGTTAAGTACATTACAAGTGGAATTAGAGCTCTACTCACTCATAATACTTGAACACTATTCACTGGTAATTATACTAATTCTACTCACTCATAATACTTGAACACTATTCACTGGTAATTATATTAATTCTACTCACTCATAATACTTGAACAGGTTGCATGCAGCAGTGCAATCTACTGAATAATAGTATTGATTTTAGAGATCATGTATGTGGTCCAAATGTGTCTGATGCCTACACTATAAACAAATTTCTTGGACCACTTTACAATTGCTCCTCTACGCAGAGATTTGTGAACGAGATGCACCATTTGTAGGTTGTTCAATTGTTTATACCTACTACAAGAGAATTGGTGGAATGAAATGTCTCAATTTTTCTCCCCAATTATGTTCTTTGAGTTCATGTTTCCTTTTATCGGTTAATTTGTGTGTGGTGGTTTGTTACATGAGTATTCCATTGACATTTCTATGCTCTATTTTTCTAACAAATAAATTCATCAAATGCCTTGTTTTCCCTTCTCCCTGCATTTTTTTCATATATATATATATATATTATTTTTTTATATATTTTTTTTTAAATGATTTTTTCTTTTACCTCGTCTTTTTTTTTGATTTGTTAGTTTGTTTTTTAAAATTTTATTTGTATTTTTCTTTAAAAAAAAWTAAATTTTAATTAAAAGGAATTTATATGATTTCTTTTCAAATGTATCTTTTTAAAAAAATATTTTAAAAAATAAAAAAATTTCCTCAGGTTTGGGGTTTTATATATATATATATATATATATATTATTTTTTTTCGTTTTTCCATCTCTACTTTTTAATTTATTTTTTCAATATTTTGTGYTTTTTCCCTTTTTATTATTATTTTGTTTCCAAATGTACTAGTTACGCCGAAAGGCGTATMCCTATTGACAATGGGCAGATTTAATAGGGGTTTARTGCTTAATAAGTTTTCTATGGACAAGATTAAATATGGCTGGAATATTCTTAGTAGACACACAAAATAAATGGCTGTGATTTCAATCATTAACTTCCTAGCTATTATAAAGACATCCGTTTATGTGTTTACTTTTTTACATTTACCTAATCATATTTAAAAATTACTTTGATAGCTGACTGATTTCCACGTAAGTGATTAACATAAATTAAAATATTAACACCAGATAAATGAACCTCAACCGTTTATTTGTTAATCAATAATAAAATTTAATATATTATTTTCATCTTATCAGCCTTTCGGCGTTGATCAACCACAATTATGTGGCTGTGCTAGTCTTTTAGGTCCATGGTTTCAAAATTGTTCTAATATTAATCTTGAAAAAAATGGGGGGCTGCTACATGTAGCACCTCTTTTTGATTCGACTGTTGATTTAAAAAATTTGGTTGCAAGTGTACCCATTGTTGAGGTCATATGTTTCAAAAAAGTTGTAATTTTGACCTAGAAAAGGGGGTGCTACTAGAAGCACCAATTTTTTATTTTGGGGTTGATTATAAGGTTTTGGTTGCAACAATATAGGTTTTTAAGGCCATGGTTTCAAAGGAGTTGTAATTTTGACCCCCCAAAAAAGGGTGTTGCTCTTTGCACCACTTTTCAATTCGAGGGTTGATTTCAATGTTTTCTCTAGCAACATTACGAGGTTGTTAAGGCCAAAATTTCAATAAGTGGTAATTTTAACACTGGAAAAAGGGTGCTACTAGTAACACCACTTTTTGAAACAAAGGTTGATTTTGGTGTTTTTAACAAAAAAATATTGGTTTTTAAAGTTAGAGTTCTCATTTTGAGGTCACAATTCTCACAACGTGGGTAAATATGTTCAATAAAATAATGATGAAAAAATGTATGGAGATTGAAATGTCCATCTAAATTCCATATATTTGTGTGGCTCTTATTAACAATAAATTTCTTACCTAGGATAACCTAAAAAAAGAAACACATATGGACTAAGTTGGTGTGTTCTATGTGAAACAAGTGAGGGAACAAATTACCATCTAATAAATTCTTGTTAACATGCAAAATAGGCATGGCTAGAAATAGAGAATATTATTGGCAAGGGGAATATATCAAGGGAGTGAGGACTTTATTGAGGAAGGGCTCAAAGCATTGTGTGAAAATCTAATCATGCTCTCATACCAAAACTGTAGAAACTGGACATAAAGTGCAAAAATGCAAGGCATAAAGATTATTCCTAAATGATAATTTAGGAAATTATACCTTAGAGTCTAAAATTTTGATGGTGTAAAATGCCAAGAAAGTCACCTATAATCTAAAAACAAGCCAAGAAAATCTTCCTCTATATTAAATGAAACCTAACTGATTGAAAAACATCAAAATGACATTTAAAAAATGGTTAAAAGGATATTATATTTAACCCTTTATCTATACACATATTACATGAGACATGATCTTTCATAAAGGCAATGTAATGATATTTAATAATTGTTTAATAATCATATCTATGAGGAGATTTACCTAATATTGTAACCCTTATTTTTTAACCTAAACTTAGTGTATTGTACTTAACTTGGACTATATCAAAAGATATATTATATTTCCCAATTCCAATTGTGTTTAATGAGGTTTTAATATTCTTTTAACCATAACTATTTAATACATATTCCATATTCTATTCTTTTAGTTGCATTGTGAAAATGGTTTGATAAAATTTCCTATGATTGGTTGCACAATTATTTTTATTGAATTTTTTGAAATATTTTTTTACTTAGATATTGTTGACTTCTTTGAAATATTTTTTTACTTAGATATTATTTTGGTGAGGAAATTCATTTTCTAAGTATCTTACTAGAAAAAATTGCAATTTCTTCTCATGGGTTCTCACTCCTGCAATTTCAAACATAGATAATTTTAGGGGCGAAATTTAGTTCATGGGAAACATTAAGGGGTTTGTAATTTTAAGTGGGAAAATCGTTTGCAAAGAGGGGTTTGATTATACATAGCCCCATGTTTATTTAAAAAAAATTATATGTAAAATCCTTATCTTGTGGGAATTTGTGAAGGGAGAACAACGAAATCCATTTTTCCTCCTAAAATTCGAACCAACTCCTCCCATTCACCCTGCCTTTATGGGGATGGTAGTCACTTGGAGTTATTTCACCCTGATTTTATGGGAATGACAATCACTTGGAGGTATTTGTCCCCGTGGAAATATATCCCTGTTATTTGGCATAAATTTCACCTAGATTTATTGGATTGACGATTTTTCCTGGTAGTTATTTATTCCATGTTTCATGGAATCGGGGGTTATAGGGAATGGTTTCATCCCTACTTAAGGATGATGGAAATGAAGGTTGAGCCAAAAATTTCATCCTCCATCTCCTTCTGTCATTCGAGTGGCTCTACCCATTGGATTTTTCATACCATTTTCGTTTTTCCTTTAGTGAGGTGTCAAAAGGCCCAACAACTTGTCGTTGAGTTTGAGACAACTTACACACCTTTTTTTCCTCAAGTGGTTGATTCATCAAGGTACTTGATTTATTCTTCATTTCCTTGAATTTATGTTATGTTATTTGAAATTTCACCTCCACTTCTACTTGTTGCACAATTTTGATCAAATGTTTTAAGTTTCATCACTCGGAAGTAGGGTTAGAAATTTTACTTCATGTGGAACAAACCACACTCAATTCTGGTGTAGTATGTGAAAGGTGTGGCTTCTTAAACACAATATATACTTCCTCCGCTCTATTTATAGAAAAACCTAAAGTTTGACTTTGGAGGGATATAAATTCTTGGTTTCTACTCCATAGTATATACTACGACCCATTAGTTAAATCATCAAATAAGAATAAACATTTTTAAATATATAATTTCTCTCCCTGGTGTTAAGTTGTAACAATACCACCTAGCGATGAATGTTATTATTACATCTTTCAACAAATGAAGCCTCTTCTTTGTAGCTCCTAGTTCTTTCTTTTCCTTGAATTGAAAGCCAATGAAAGTAAATATATCAGTTGCTAATGTCAAAGCATAGGAAGATACTTGACATCTGCTCGATGGAACACAACATCTTTTTCCACTTTAATTCACCCAGGGTTAGCTGCTTCTACACAATTGGATCAATTTGGAGACACACTAAGTTCTCCCTTGTTTTTCTCATGTTTCCTTGGTCCTTGGAATTCCTATGTGACATATTTAGCATTCATGGAAAACCCTATAAACATGTTGATCTTGTGGGCATGGATAGGGTAATACCTATCAACTGAAGGTAGTTTTGGTGCACCGAACTGATGAGTAATTTCATGCACCTTGACACTTCTCTTGCATTGTTGAATATGGGGACCTTCAACAAGCATTAAGGTGTAGTCCCACAAAAATTCAAACTTGGGTTTATAGACTAAGGTATCTTATCCATTCTCTAAGGTGACTTGTTGGTTGTACATTGATGGTTGCATGTCTAGTAACAGATCCACATCTATGAAGTTGTGGTCCACTAACTTTATGTTCTCCACTTTACCTATTAATTCATTAATAAATTTGACCCAAGGGTCAAACACTTCACCAATGAGGTCCTCCTTTCACTTGGCCTCCCTAATCCTTGACCAAGTGTCTTTCATACTACTCTCTCTTTTAGATATTACTCTTACCATGACTAGTTTCTAGTACTTCTATTTCACTGGTAATATTTGGTAATGGATGGCCAAATTTGAGGAGAAACTCAATGGAATTATATCTCTATTGTGCAAGTTATAGGCTCTAGTGTGTTAATGTTTGATGGTTAATAAACACAATAAATAGAAAGAAATATGAGTAAAAAGTGGCTAAGACCATATATTTAAAATCCAAAAAGAATTTACTACTAGTGGGTGGGATGGATATCTCCTACTCATGTGAGAATATCGTAACTCTATAATTTCCCATCCCAATACAATTGACTTATTAAGACCCAACTTTGTGACAATAACTTGTCCCATTAGTCCCATCAAGCACTCTATTATTTTTTTTCCAGTGTTGACTCTTGTGACTTAGCCAAAACTTGACACAACCTCCAAATATAACCTTACTTAACCAAGACAATCGATCATGTATACTTAGTCCCTTTCTAAAGACTTGAATTTGAGGCTTTCTTATGTAGTTCAAATTGACTTAGCACAATGAATACTTAGAATCAAAACATAAGTTGACACCATTGGAAAATATGAAATTTTGCATGCCTCCACTCAACCACAAAAGTGTGGTATAGACTTAAACAAAAATTCAAAAAGACCAAAATTATGGGTAGAACCTGACTCAAAACTTGCATTGAATAATAAAAAAAACATAAATAAGTAGTGAAAGATGCAACTTGATCTTAAAATAAAGAAAACCAAAATTTGGCACAACCTAACCTAAGTGACTCCTCTTAGTAGGAGTAGTGCATGATACAATTTAGGGGGGTGAGGTAAAAGTCTTTAGGGAAGTTCCATTCACCCACCTCGACCAAAGGATGCCATCAACTTTGGCCAATTAGACAACACCAAAATATATGATATCTGGAATCAAGACTGGACCCAACCAACGCTTCTATAGTTTTCCTAGATGTTTGAGATGTTTGTTTTCATATAATAAGACCATATCATCTTTGGAAAAGGATTTGGTCTTGATGAATCCATCATGCCATTCCTTATGTCAAGATTTTTTTACTAATTGATGGAAATCAACTAAACATTTGGTTTCCTTTGAATGCATTAATTATTTTAGTTGTTCCCAAAGTGAATTTTCATTATCCATAGATGTATAATGCGAAATGAGTATACTAAGGACTACAAATTACATGGGGATCACTAATTCCCATCCATACACTAGTTGAAAGGGGTTTTCTTGGTTATCCTCTTAGGAGTAGTTTTGTAAGCCTAAAGGACTATTAAAATCCTCTCATCCCAATCATCACTGTTTGTTGAACATACCTTGGTTAACCCATGTTCCAATATATTATTGAACACTACATTACTACCATTAGCTTATGGATGTATGGTCACTCTTATGATGCTAGATCATGTTTTCCCAGGTCAAAGTTGTGATCATGGTATTGATGTAGTGATTTCCCTAATCACTGGTCAAACTCAAAGGGAAACCAAAATTAGTAATGATTTGTTCAAATATGAAATGAGATATGGTATCAATTAAGCAATATTCAGTGGGTGTTTCTTCTACCCATTAAGTGTAGTAATCAATAGTGGCAATAATGTAGTGATCTCTTGATTGCCTATCTAGTGGGTGAATAGGTCCTATAAAATATACAATCCATTTCTCAAATGTTTGTAGTGCCCTAAATGGATGTAAGGGTATCTCATCCCTCCATTTGATGCTTATGTAGTTGGTATTATCACATGTAGACTTGGAAAAGATGAAAATCTTATTGATCCATATGACACCAACTTTGAATTAAAATATGAATCGAATCTAGAAGGTGATGATCCAAATGACGTGTTCCCTTCTAATGGATAGCATAATGAATCATGTGGTTGAACCTTTTAAACATTATAAATATTGCTATTATTTTTGACATGTAACCATCCAATAGTGGTGTCGAGTCAATAAGTCAATGTGTGTCTGGTCATATGTGTTTGCAGGGATACCTTAAAGGCATGTTTCAAGGATGAGTCTAGAAAGATTCACCACTTTTATTACGTTTCACGTCATGACAAACAACATTTTCATCGTGGAGAATATTTCTAGAAAGATTCACCAAGATAAATATATGGATAATACATGACACTTTTGTGGGCCTTAAAACTTAAGACAATGGATAAATAACACAACTTCTATTTGATACCAATGGGTGAACATAAAGGATAATTAACAATACCATCTTTTAAATCCTAGTATTAGCATGAGTAGATCTCTTTAATTCTATTAGGACTAGGGAAGTATTTACAGTCCATATCTTTGGAACTTCCATTTTTTTTAATAGGAGATTCTTGAAGCAGTAATGGCCTAAATGGCCTAACTTGTGAAGGTAATTTTTTATCACCATAATTTCTTCTTTCATTATACCATGAACAATTTTAGGGTTCAATGTACTCTAAACATGATGGTATAGTGTAGGAAAATATGTTCACTTTTATGTTTTATGAAGAGCCCAAAAGTATGGAGGTGAAGGATCAAGAAATCAAGAATTTTAGGTTCATAGAGAGACACAAAAATTAGGATATAAATTTAGATATACAGGTCCATGATGGAGAGGGACTTGCATGGATCTTACCAGTGCATCAACAAATTCAAGGTTTCTAGAGTCTAAGAGGTAAGCTAAAACATAAGCATTTAATCCATGACAAAACAAAGGAGAGATTCCTACTTGAACACATCCAAGGTGTAGGAATTTGTAACTAGGATTCATGCATTTATCTAGATAATTTTTTTCCCAAAAATTTTAGGAAGTGGTTGTCTAAGTGAGTATCTTCAATTGAGATTATATTGTCTGAAATATGATAATGGGTTAAATATTGTAAGAATAATGGTTCTAACTTATAAACATAAGAAGGTTTTCGATTTGGGAGATAACATGGAGGAAGGGGTTATATTTCATCTATAGAGAGGGAATTACTAGCTACTTCATTTACAATAGAACTAAGAGGTGCTAATTCATCCATTGAAATGGAAAATGCCTAGTTTTCATACTTTCAGGGGTGATAAATTTGATATAGAGGGTCTGGATAAGTGGGTTTCCTTGAGTTATGGGGATGATCGTGATCACTGCCTACCACTAGATAACACTATGCACAACCTTGGTGACATACAAACATCAAATACAATAACTGACACATCCTCCTTCTATACATTCTAATTACAATCAAAGTTACTATAGAAATAAAAGATTGTGAGCATGAGATATCTTTCACAAGCTTAGAAAAACTATTTTCCCTTTAAACTAGTTCAATAACTAGTTCAAATATATCTTGGATATGGCCTTAAAGTTGATTGCGACTTAAGTTCAAGTATGTGAGGTCATTTACGGAAAAAAATGAATATGTTGTAATCCAGTTGATTCTATTGCTCAATCTAGCAAGGTTTAACTACTGGATTATTGACTTGAATGCTGTTGTTTCTCAAGTCCATGGTTATCAATAATGATATAATATTCATGACAATCCTATGCTTGAGATATTTATTTATGTAACTGACAATCCATAGCATGAAAACCCTTTCCAGGATTGACCACATGGATCTCCTTCATTTTCACTCCATCCAAAAATTTGTTGGGAAGATCATAGACTACTATAATTGCTTTTGAGAGTAGAAACCCATTTTGATGACTTCTTGTTAATTGGATCCTTCATAATTTAACTTGGTGCATAATATTTGAAACAAGGAAATTTGGTTTGGGTAGACTTCACTACATTGACAATTAACTGTCCATTATGTGCATCAGAACCAGACACGAGCCTTTTTAGGAATATCCCATTATGCATCTTGAGAACATCTTGAACAATGCCTTTCTTTCCAAGTTCGTCGATGAACACATTCTGAATAGGGAAGTTGTCAAAAGTTCTCTTACTTCTATCTCTTAATAAAGTTTTAAATCCTTGTGCAATTTGGCTTCCTTACGATATCTATTGTATACAACATGATCCACTCACAAACTATTTTTCTACATCTTCAAAAAAAGATCTCTTCGGATTCTTATGTTTTCCCTTTCTTGTAAAGGAAAAAAATGAACTTAGTATAGGCGAATTTGTAAGAGTATGAGAAAAGTCGAGTATAAAACATTTTGTCATTTATAGAATATGCTAAGCACAATAAGAGTATGAGAAAACTCGATTCTTGAACATTTTATCATTTATAGCAATATGCTAAGCACAATGACTCTAGGTCAAAATGTCAAATGCTCATTATGCATTTTGAAACATCACTTAAATATTTGCATTTAGTAATAGGTGGGACTTTGTGATGATAATATTCGTGAGAATTTGGGGATGGTTATAGTAAACATATCCTCTAGTGTGACATGAAAACCATATTTCCTTTATGCAATGTAGAATTTTACATATCTAGTTATAATGTGGCTCTATAGTTTCATAAAACCTGGAGGGTCAAGAGGACTATAGTACACCAATCCATGTTTGATATCCTTATGAAAATGAACAAATATCATAAGTAAGTAATCATTTATTTGTGATTCTAGGCTTTTGTAATGCACCATGAGACAAATGTAGTAGTGTGAAAGTCGTATGAACATATTTTGTAGAAGTCTTTAGGACCTTTTCATGATGCAATTTCATGATATGCTTTGAACTAGTGCTAATGATGCTCCTTTATATATATATATATATATATATATCTAAGAATTCCCCCATTGAACTCCTTTTACAATGCCTTTTTTCTAGAGCATAGCTGGATATTTGCATGAATTGAGTTGCAAATTGAGACAACTTTTTTCTACTCATGACTAAGGCTTAATTTGTCAAATTAATGGTTTTAAATTAGAAATCAAGAAAATACTTCATAATTTGCAGTGTTAAGCTCTAAATCTTTGTCATTTATATTAGAAAAATTGTCAAGCTCTAAATCTTTGTCTTTTACATTATAACCAATGTTCTTTGAACTTGTGTGTAGTATGATTTGCAAGCATGTTTACCTTACTGGTATCTGAAAAGGATATCTTCATCTATTATATGACAACATTGGCTTTTGGGTTTCCCTTCAGAAACTTTTGCAAAACATTTTGAGTTAGGGAACAATCTGGCCTTTAGAGAGTTGGAGAACATTTTCCCTTTTATTTTAAATACAATATTACCTATGATACAATCTAGACTACATGCAAGTGCCAACTAGGAAAAAAATGTACTTCATAAAGTACTAGTATATGTTGTACTCACCAAAAATCCTATTAATTTTTTCTAGGTTAGGGAAATTCAATGGAACCCCCCTTACCAAATTTCTACCTAATATTATACCAAAGACAAACAATTTTCTAAGGTTTAGCTATCACGAGATGTAGAAGTTTATCTATTTCTCATCAAGTCGCCTAATGACTTTATCACTATTCAACCACAACCCACGAAGTGAAATCTTGCGAGAAATTTCCCATGGGAATTTCATGATGAGAATTCATGTGTATCAGATGTCACAATTGCCTGCAACTCAGGAGGTGCATAACTATGCAAAACAATTCCTCATAAGTATCCACACATACTTTTGAATTCTCTGTTGTTCCCACATGCCACATCCCACATAACATGCATTCATATCTTTGCGGAAGATTAAAAATCTCAATAGATGTCTCTCAATATCTACATCCTGTGTTTGATGGAACATATGAGGTGGACCCCATGAGGTATCTCACCTGCCGCAATTATTTCCACCTTTTTTTAACCCACATGTCACACTCTGCGAGAGCCTGCAGAATCACCGATGCAGGAGATATTCACTTGGAAACTATGATGAATTCTCTCACACATCCACAAGACACAAACTACAAAGGTTGTCACCCCTGTAAACCTATATTCCGAAAAGGGAGCTCGATTATGTGTGTTTTCCACCTGCAATGAAATAATTATTAAGAATTAAATGAATTTATATTTTGATGGCTAGCAGGTTGGGTAGTGGGATGAGGCATGATCATTCACATGATCTGCTATTAGAAACTAGGTGTATATGAACACTGTGTATTGATATAACATATATGTTAGGTCATTTCTAATATTTTTGTGAATTGACAATTTGTGTGATTGATAAACTTAAAAGAACTTACGAAATCATGAATTTTGCAGGTATGAAGAACAAGGAGATTTAAAAATCTCTAGGGTGTAAAGAAAGAACCCCACAATCATCCATGACACCTTGGACAAGAAACATAATTTCAATGATGGTATCAAATACTAGTCACAATATTGGCCTTCAAGATTGTTGCACATGGGAAGAGATATATAGCATGTTCTGCAATGGAGAGTTCCTGGAGAATAACCTAGACCTCAAAGTATATCAAAACATACAAAGAAGTGTAATTCATATTGTTGCTACTCGACTTGCGATCTTACCCTAAAATGAAGTGGTTAGGTGGGATTACAAAAATGTAAATGCATAGACACAGACCATCACCAACAAGAAATAAAACACTATATCCCCTTTCAATCCAGAGAGTTTTCATAGGATTTACAAACTGCCAAAACCATTGACATATTTGAACAAGGGATTCCTATAAACCTTTTCTAAATAGAATATGAATCCTTTCGAAATTCTTTAGGATTGGTGGGACATGCAGATTGTATGGGGAAGAAAATTGCATACATTTTAAGTAGGAATGGGAAACCATGGTCTATGCAATGGTGGAAAAGGGATCAATGTTCAACAGGGAATTGATGCTATCAATCAACATATGCCTTAACGTCTAGGAGGCATGCATAAGTTCACAATCAGGTTTTTACATGTCCACCTTTCTCATTGATGTTATTTTTGCATATGTCCCTAACCCATAAATTAATTGGAATTGGACTCCATAATTACCCCCAATTCATATATATTTTTTTGGGATCTAGACAAGCATGTATCAAGAATAATTTTATCAAATCTGTGATCACTTTACAACATGATTTCATTAATTATTTTTTGGCCATACCCTATAGAGAATATCAATGGAAGCATCCGAAACCCTACATGAAATATCATATTGGTACCTGAAGAAACATTTTACTTACTTCCATGTCTACGGTTGTAATGCTCCACCACATCTATTACCTAGGTACACCTCTAATAATATTTTGGCCCATGATATAGCATAGGAAATGGTGGAAGCAAGTATAACAATCACCTTGAAAAATGTGAATAAGAGAAGATATCCCAACTTCCCAATCAAGCTAGGGAAATTTACCTCAACGAACATCCCACATGTGAGGAAGGAAGTCATAGCTCTTAAGGAGATGATTTTTGTGTACAGGGACAACAAAGAAACAATACCCTGGGGATGTCATGCATAACCATTACAAATCTTTGAATATGGTTCCCCCTTTCAAAAATGAATAAAGAGAAGAGGAAGAACTCTTCTGTGAGGAAAAATCATGGGAAGAAGTATTGGCCTGCATAGTGGGAACACACTAAATTGAATGTTTTTTGGAATAACAGGAAGAAAAGGAAATCCAATTCCATGAACAACTAAAAAAGGTGATAACTGACGCTTGGGAAAAGATGTATGTGGATAAAAGGCTCCAGAAGGAGAAAGAGGAGGATGGAATGCGGATATTCTTCGATGTGGAATAAAGGGAAATAAAAAAGAAAAAAAAACATAGAAAATTACCTGAAGAGATTGAAGCATTCCACAAAGTCATGGAAGAGGCCCAAGATTGTAAAGCCACAAAGGATTCCCAAGCCCAAAAATTTGCGAAAGACAAAAAATTTCGCAAATTTGCAGAGGATGAAGCTGCCCACGAAGCCACGAAGAAACAAAGAAAGTTTCCTGAAGAAGCTATCTATAAGATTGCTAAGGAAAAATAAATAATTGTAGAGGAAGCTCGCAGAGATGGAGAGTTGAAGAATAAGGAGGAGGAGGAGGAAGATGAGAAAAGTGGAACTTCCACCCCATGATCGGCCAAAGTAATATCAATATTGACCTCTCCTATAAACCTAAGAACTCCCATGAATGTGATATCTTCTGATTTCTCCTATTTGGCCTTAAAATTGTTAGAGTTCAACGATGAAGTAATTGTTGTAGGGAAGTTCTATTATAGAAATTCGAAATATGGAATCACCAGGAGGCCATAAAAAAGACAAAAGACATGGGATACCTCTAAATAAATAAGACCTAAAAGGAACATCGATTGGAGAATAACCAAGTAGATGTTGATTAAGGTTGGTTGTCATTTATGTCAACCCTTGAAGAAAGCCTGGTAACACAAAGGATGAACTCCAAAGTGGTCCCCTTATGGTGAAAGCCCTCACGGGAAGATGCTTTGCGGATTGAGTTATCCTAGAATTATGGTTAGAGAACCCATGATTATTTATGGAATAATGAGATGAAGGTCATTGAATTTGTCAGTGAAAATATCCTAGATGGATAGTGCTTTTCATGCCATTTCCGGTGGTATGTGGAACGTCACATAACTCCTCACAGTTAGAGAGTTATGGCCATAAGAAGTTGGAGAACCCAGGTTTGGGTAATGGACCCAAGTTTGTTTGATGGATAATTGTATGAGTTTTGATATATTTGTAGGTAATACTATTCTATATGGATATTACATGTCATTTAATTTCTAGTGGTATGTG
>ML817514.1:53837-66650 GCA_009831015.1 Picea engelmannii
TGAAACAATAAAATCATTCCAAGAGGTTAAAATTTTACCATGCTTCTTCATGTCCTCCCGAGTCTTGGATTCCCACCAAATGAGTGTTGCACTATCCAATCTTAAAGAAGCAAGCTGAATCTTAGTTTCATCATCTTGAATTTCATGTATTCTACAATATACCTCAATCTGACGAATCCAATTATCTAATTTCTCAGCATTAACTTCTCCATTGTATATTGGCAATTTGAATTTAATATCAAGCTTTAATGAAGGAATTTGTGAAGGAGTTTTACCATGTCCCTTTGGAGAATTCAGAAGAGGTCTTGAATTGGTAGAAGAAGAAGAAGAAGAAGAAGATGGAGGAGAGGGTGGTGGAGAAGCACCATTCCCTCCATTTCCATTTGGAGTTTTATCACCACTGTCTCCCTTATGCTTTGAAGGGTTGGAGCCTTCACCTTGCAACCTTGCATTCCTTTCTATCAAGATATTCATCATCTCTCTCATTTCCATGAAAGCCTTTATGAGATTTTCATGTTCATGACTCTCTTCATGAGCCATACTTGGTGAATGCCTCCTTGAAACTTGCGATGATGGTATATGCTTCCTCCTTGAAGGATGAGAACTTGACTCTACAAGTTGACCTTCTCCTGTTGTGAGTTTCAACCTTGTGAGCCATTGATCTTTGCGGTAGGAGACAGGGTCCATCCAAGAGTGGTGCGTGGTAGAAAAAGCGAGGCTTTCCCTAATCATAGGTCATGATCAGATCAACGACTCGCGTGTATTCGACACGTCTAAGTTGTGCAAGGACTAGTGGCTAGGTAAAAGCCCCGAAGTTGATATCTTTTTCCATGTGTCCTTCCCCAATCTAACGATGGTAGTTTACTTTAGAAATATGGGATTCGAGAGTTTCAACATATCAACTCCTGGTTTCATCTGGAGCATTTTCTCCTGGAGTTGAAGGTCAAGCATCACATGTCCTCCTCAGATTGACGGTTGTCGTTCACTTAAAAAATCCATCTCTACATGCAAACCTCTCTCGAGCTATGAAGTCCAAATTACGTGGCATTCATCAATGCAAACATGTGGCACCCTTATCAGTTATGACACATGGCATCCATCTAGCGCTGACACATGGCACTCATTTCAAGCATTTTTGGACGTGTCTTCAGCCTATTTTCGAGTGACACATGTCACCCCTCCATTCATGAAACATCATCTCATTGATGTCAGGCCAGCATCGAGACATCATCCTCCAAAAGGTGTTATTGTCCAATGCCAAAAATAGTGCCCCACCTCAAAGCACAATTTTAAGTGATCCTAAAATTGGTGGGCGTATAAGCTTAGTGGTGGCGCTAAATCTAGTAGGTGCACCCAGATCATAGACCACGACCAAATCAACGACCATGCTTCATTGAGAGGACGTAACTTGCTCGATCGATAAAATTATTGAGCGGTCCTGCAATTGAAACCATGGTATGGAGAAAGTGCTACGTGGAGGGAGGTGGTGAATTGTAGGCTCAAAAGTGGTGTGAATCCAAACTGCCTTTGAATGACCCTACAATCATATGATTATATAATGACAAATCTGAGAGCAGTGTGTGGCCTCCCCCTATAAATTAAGCCTTGTTGTGTTCCCGAGAAAAATAATTTAATGAGAAAGGAGTGGTGGTTGAAACCTCAAATCACTCCATAAATGGAAGGCCTGGAGGATTTGGCTGTGGAGACAAAACTGTCAGCCCGAGGTACCCCTATGGATGGTTTTTCCTGCATGCTCATACTGAGTTGAGTTTGTGTCTCACAAAAGGATACATGCATAGTCTGACAGAAGAAAGTGCAGACAAAAGGCATTGAATGTAATGGCCAGGTCATACTCCTGGTAGTGGTGGACTGATCTAAGTATAAATAGACCAGTTCAAGATTTTGTTAAGGTCGTCAACTAGTTGAGCAGAGCTCCCTATTTTGTAATATTTTGATGCATGAGATGTTCTCTCGTTATGTATCAAATTTGATAATTTCGCATTAATAGAAGTCATATTCTTTCATCTCTTTGTAAAAACTATGCTAAAACACTCGGGCATGGAGTATCCAGTCGAGCGTTATGATTCTATTATAATATATGTTTGATTACAGTAGTGTCGTGACTAGTTTTAGTCAGCTTCCTTGTTAACTTATTTCCCCTTATGCTGAAAGGCTCGGGCATGGAGGATTCAGTCGAGTGGTTGTAGTTGCATGATAATGTAGGTTTGATTGTTATGTTGTTGTGACTATGTTCCTGTGACATATTTCAGTGTCTGAAACTTGAGTTCAAGAGTGCTCTTGAGCCTGAGTTTTTCTTCACCAAGCTTATTGAAAGATGGATGCCCATGGCAGACTTGTCCACCTTTCTCACTAAGTCTTCATTCTTCCCATCCTTAAAATCAAATCACTGACTGATGTTAATGAGGCCCTCACTTCCCTGTGCATTGCTTTTCCAGGTTTTGTGTTAAAATCATTCTTGTGTTGAGTTTTGTCCATTTGATCTCCATCCATAAAACCAACATTCACCAAACATTTTGATGGGTACTGGGATTATCCTCTTGCAATCTGAGGGTGAATTTTAGTGATAACATTCATGTCGCCATTGTCAGGGACGTAAATGAAGAAATATTCCCTGGGAGAACGACAATGATCAAATATGATCTTTGATGGTGAAAAATGACCAGACACATTTAGACTGCATATCATTCACCTGGGACTCCATGATTGAAGGATCCAGTGGCGTCTGCATAAGTTTGAGAGGTCATTTTTTCACATGGAAGATATCTTGGATCAGAGGTTTTCTTGTTTTAATTTGTCTGTTGTTCCTGGTTTTCCAAATGTTGTTCCTACTGTGGATTAGTGGGGTGATTTTTTGCCCATATTTAGAGAACATAGAGATGACAACCTTGCAAAGAATCTCCTCAAGTTTCATGAACTCATGCATCAGTGGGAAATACATCATGAGGATTTATTAATGAATATGTTCATGTTCTCATTAGATAGAGATGCTCGTGAGTGGTATCAATCCTTTCCCCCTACTAGTATATCTTTCCTGGAACAGTTTCATGCAGTTTTCAACATGCATTATCAAAAGTATTATTCCTCTGAGTTAATTTGTCATAGCTGATGTGATGAGTATAGAGATTGTGTTCAGGATATATTTCATTCTTACGAAGGCTGTGAGAATGAAGGAGATGCCTTGGATGAGTTGATAAAACTGGTAAAATCACTTTCTACAGAAATAGAGAAGTTAAAATTTGAAGAAAATGCAGAGGATATTTCTGATCACGAGACTGATATTTTTGGCAGTCCTGCTTATGATGAAGTATTCATTTCAAATACTGACAAAAAACAACCAATTTCTGATGAATATCCTAGTAAAGGAGAAATGGAAGAGTTAAGTGTGCAACTTATCTCATATCCATCACTTCTAAATGAGAAGCATGTTAAAAATAAACATCCATTCATTGATATATGTGAGGAGATTTCTTGCCATAAAATAGCATATGTTATCAGAGAAGATAAAGGAGAAGTGGATCAACATCCTACATCAACCTTTCACTCACTTGTACTTTACACATACATTAAGCTAGAGGTGAGCACCTGTAAAGCATAACAGGTTTTCTGTTATCAATCTAGTAAGTTTTATCACCTATTTTATGATCCCGTGAGAGAGTACATGGAATTGCATTTTCTCCATGTATTGAAGACTCCAAGCTTTATCTTACCTCCAACATTGGAGGTTAATCTGAAAAATGTAATTATTTTGCTGTCACATTTCCATTATCCTTAGTTGATCAGTGACAGAGTAAGAAATTTTTCCGTCAGGAAGTGACTTGGGTGGCTATGGTGTAAGTCTGCTTTCACCTAGTATGTTGAAAAAATCAGTTAGTGTAGGTTTGTACATAAATAATCTCCTTATGGATAATGTGTGTTTGATTTCTTTTTGTAAGTAGAGTAGTGTACATATCTCCCTGTTTTCTGCAACGAATGTTTTGAGCTCAACTCCATATCCCAATAGCTAAGGCACTGGAACTATGCATTCTTGAAAGATCGTGGGGAGCATGCCATCCCCCATAGAGCCAAATTTTATCATATAAAGCTATCAAAGGGTCATAGGATGACTAATTCCTTTGTTTGCACAAGTATCAACCTTGAGCACAAAGCACATCTTTCAGAGCAATCCATTCCGAGCTTGAAACGCAAGCAACATAAAGGTTTAATTTTCAATGGCGGAGATCCAATAGGAATTTCATATCAATGGCTCACGGACGATCAGAATTTCAATGTAGCGTGAGGATTAGCAATTATACAGAGGAGCCAAAGTCCCGAAGAGCCAGAGCCCAAACTCCCAAAATAAATCTCGGTCGTCCATATCAAGAAGCCAGGCGTCACCATATCTTTCCTTTCATGAATTCGACACTTCAGAGGATTGTAAGAGTTGTCCATTCAAAATTAAAAAAGGCCTGAATCCCAAAATCCTGAAGTATTTGTGAGCCATTCATCTTCTCGGCAGGATCCAGGGTTCATCCAAGAGCGGCACGTGGAAGCAAAAGTGGGGCTTTCCCCGAACATAGGTCGTGATCAGATCAACGAATCGTGTGTATTTGACATGTCAAAGTTGCACAAGGACTAGTGGCTAGGGAGAAGCCCCAAAGTTGCAGATATTTTTCCACATGTCCTTACCCAATCTAACGGTGGTAGTTTGCTTCATAAATCTGGGCTTTGGGAGTTTCAACATCTCATCATCCATATTTTTTTCTGCTAGAGTTGAATGTCAAGCGCCACGTTTCCTCCTCATATCGATGGTCGTTGATCACATTGAAACTCCATCTCTACATGTAGACTCCTCTTGAGCTCCAAATTCCAAAGTACATGGTAGCCATCAGCGCAGACATGTGTCACCCTTATTAGTCATGACACATGGCATCCGTCTAGCGCTAACATATGGCACTCATTTCAATCATTTTCAGATGTTCCCTCATCCTATTTTCTAGTGACACATGTCACCCTTCTATTCTTGAGACATCATCTCAGTGAAATCAGGCCATCATCAAGACAAAGTCCTCTAAAAGGTGTTATTGTCCAATGCCAAAAATAGCACCCCACCCCAAAGCACAATTTTAATTGATCCTAAAATTGGTGGGAGAATAAGCTTAGCGGTGGTGCTAAATCTAGTAGGTGCACCCAGATCATAGACCATGACCAGATCAATGAACATGCTTCATTGCGGGGACGCAACTTGCTCGATCGATAAAATTCTTGAGCAGTCTCGCAATCGAAATCGTGGTGTGGTGAAAGTGCTACATGGCGGGAGGTGGTGAATTGAGGGCTCAAAAGCGGTGTGAATCCAAACCGCCTTTGAACGACCCTGCAATCACGTGCTTATATAAATACAAATCCGAGAGCAACACATGGCCACCCCCTATGCATTAAGCCTCGTTGTGTTCCCGAGAAAAATAAGTTAATGAGAAAGGAGTGGTGGTTGAAACCTCGACTCACTCCATAAATGGAAGGTGTGGAGGATTTGGCCATGGAGATAAAACTGTCAACCCGAGGTACCCCTATGGATGGTTTTTCCTACATGCCCATAATGAGTTGAGTTTGCGTCTTACATGAGGATACACACACATTCTAATAGAAGAAGGCATAGACGAAAGGCCTTGAATTTAATGGCCAGGTCACACTCCTGGTAGTGGTGGACTGATCTGAGTATAAATAGATCGGTTCAATATTTTGTTAAGCTCATCAACGGGTTTTGCAGAGATCCCTATTTTGTAATATTTTGATTCCTGAGTTGTTCTCTAGTTATGTATCAATTTTGAGACTTTCGCATTAATAAAATTCAACTTCTTTCATCTCTTTGTAAAAACTGTGCTAAAAAACTTAGGCATGGAGGATCCAGTCGATGGTTGTGATTCTATTGTAATGTAGGTCTGATTACAATAGTGTCGTGCCCAGTTATAGTCAGCTTCCTTGTTAACTTATTTCCCCTTACGCTGAAAGGCTCGGGCATGGAGGATCCAGTCGAGTGGTTGTAGTTGCATGATAATGTAGGTTTGATTATTATGCTGATGTGACTATGTTCCTGTGACATATTTCAGTTTCTGAAACTTGAGTTCAAGAGTGTTGTTGAGCCTGAGTTTTTCTTCATCAAGCTGCTTGAAATCCATATTCCCATGGCAGACATGTCCACCTTTCTCACTAATTCTTCTTTGTTCCCATCCTTAAACTCAAATCACTGACTAAAGTTAATGAGGCCCTCACTTCCCTATGCATTGCTTGTCTAGTTTATGTGTTAAAATCATTCTTGTATCAAGTTTTGTCCATTTGACCTATATTCATAAAACCAACATCCACCAAACATTCTGATGGGTACTGGGCTTATCCTCTTGCAATCTGAGGGTGACTCTCAGTGATAAAAAAATCTACGATTTCATTATGTTGATGTGTTGTTGATTGGCATGAACTATTTCTGATTTCAATAACACTATCCTTAACTGCATTCATGTTTGTTAGTCTTGCTCCTGATCAAGATAGGTTAGAATAGAATAGAGATAGAATATAACTTTTTATTTCATTTCTGCTCTAGAGAATTAGATTAGGATTTAGATAAAATTGGTGAGAATAAATCCAATTGTCTTCTCCCTCTTCCAAATAATCCAGTGGTAGCTAGATCCACATACTGGTCGAAAGTGTTATTCCAAACAAGAGAGAGCCTAATTGGGGATTACCATTGGGAACAGTCTCTTACCTTCTTGAAAGGAAAATTCGACCCATTGAAAGAAATGGCGCTAGAAGGAGGTCCATCGAATTGAATGGTTATCAAAGAATTACAAAATCATACCCATCCTAATACACTAAGGAACCCCTCACAACAAGGTGAACCCAAATCTTTGAACCCTGATAAAACTCTTAATCCACATCCAACCCTTGTGCCGACACCTACTCAAAAAGAGGGTCAATATATCATTCCTATGTCCCACTTCACAACCTTGCAACCTAATTGGTGTAGGTTGTAAACACTTTTTAGAACAATATCGTGTCCTTACTTGTAATATAAGAAGAAATATTGGACTTTAACTTTCAAAATTTCCTTCACTGACAACCCAAGCTCAATTGTGACCCAAAACTCTAATCATCGAAAGTCAATCAATTGATGTTGGGAACTTAATCATCATTTCCCCTAACTATCAATTATCTGACCCTTTTTGGGGAATAATCAATTCATCCAAATTTAATATCGATAATTATCTGCTAGTCGATGGAGGTCAATCACCCATTCCACCACATTCTCCACCCAAGACTCCCAAAGGTTCACCTAAAGAAGAACCCAAAGAGGAAAATCTAGATATCCCTATAAGTATGGGTAGAGCTAATGAAAATAAACCAAATAATCACCCATGGTTATCCCACGATGTTGTTACAGTTCCTAGAGTAGTCCATCCCTTACCGAAACATCTTGAGAAGTTTCTCCTTAAGTTTGATCTTGTTAAAAATGATTCAATTGAAGACCACATCAAGAAATTCATTCTTGTTGTTAGGTTATTAAATTTCAAACATGAAGATGTTGTTTGTAGGATCTTCCCTTACAAATTTGAAGGTAAATAATCCACATGGTATTTTTCATTACCTCAAGCTTCCATCACCATTTGGAATACTTTTGAGACAAATTTTATTGAGAAATTTGGAGAGGATAGGTCCCTAATAGATTTGGTATTAGACCTCTCTAGAATAAATATGGAAGATAAGGAAAAGGTCAAATATTTCAATCAACAATTCCTCACACTGGTAAATAAAATTCCTCTCACTTCCAAACCTACTAATGATGTAGCAATTGAATTTTACACTTCAACCCTTCTAGTTTCAATGGAAATGTTTCTGAAAAGAGATGAAAATTGTACCTTGGAAGACACATTTAAACAAGCTATTAAAGTTGAAAAGGATATGTTAAATCTAAAGGGTAATCC
Organism: Picea engelmannii; assembly: GCA_009831015.1. NCBI lineage: Eukaryota > Viridiplantae > Streptophyta > Pinopsida > Pinales > Pinaceae > Picea > Picea engelmannii. The sequence continues at coordinate 61,808 of ML817514.1, forward strand.
ATGAGATGAATCCCATAAAGACAAATCCAATACAAAAATCAAAGTGAATTCATAAAAACCTTCGAAAGATGCTAAGAATCAGGACTCCCTAGACATGGAGATCCTCCAAAATATTATAGAGAAACTCTCCAACAACATCATTGATATAAAGAAAAATGTTGGGGAAGGCTCCTCAAATCCTATTAAATTATTTAGTTACCCTCAAAAGAATCCAACCTGTCTTACAAACAAGACTAATCCACATATCGAAGGTATTCATATGGAAGACTTATTGAAAGAATTCAAAATATGGGCTTCCAATGATGAGACATCCACTATCTAGGAGATATGGGAGGAAGGAGAGGAAGAATATGAACAACAAACTCAATTGAAATATTTAGTGGAGACACCGAGCCATGGAGTAAATTATTTTTGGGATGTATCCTCTGACTTACTAGGGGAAGAAGAAGAATAAGTAAAAGAAATACATATGTCCCAGAATGTTTTTACTATGAGGACTAAAACCAAAACATCCCCATCATAATCTACTTCTATCCCAAAACTCACCGACACATCAACAACTCCTCACATGAATTATCCTAATAACAAGCATCCTTTGCATTCCCCTGCAACCTATAAATTGGAATGTGACTTTCTTGAATACCTTAAGAGGAAAAAATCTAACATTTCTCTTTTTGAGCTCTTGAAGCTCCCACAAATTCAATAAAATTTTACTAACAACTTGCAGGGATCATCTCATACCAAAACTTGAGAAGGTAATCAAGGGGGAGACAAAGAAAGGGATGAATCAATTCAAATTAATAAGACTAATAAGAATTATTCATAGAAAAAATCAACTATCAATGCCTCTTTGATAGGAAAGCGATCAAAGTCCACAACTCCTCCTTTCCTTTTAAATTTTTAAATTTTCAACCAAAATTCATAATTGTATGGTTGATTCAGGTGCATCCTCTAATGTAATGCCATATGCGGATTTTCAAAAGTTGAATGCCAAACCTAAAGAATCTGATATCCAAATAAGTCAATTGGACTGCTTGACTATGAGGGTCATGGGACAATTAAGGAATGTACTGATTATACTAGCATCCAACCCAAAGGTACATAAGACAATATGAATTATTGTGGTAGATATCTTGGAATCATATGTGATTTTATTAAGTAGGGAATTGTTATCTATGCTTAAAGGATATTTTTCCACTAATTGGTCTCAACTCTGGCTACCCTATAATGGAAATAAAAATCAAATAATGGTTGAAAGGGAGAGGCATATGAAACATGTGGTCAAAAACCTTAATGACCTGAATGATACTGCCATGTTTAACCACTCAATCTTGGGAAATTGCATCTTAGATACCTTTTTGGGAAATTTTACCACTGAAATATCACCTCATGCAGAATCAAACATGCAATATGAAATCCTTCATTACACTCAGATTGTTGATCTGAATTGTAATATAGTAGATAGGCTGGACACTAAATTTCATGTACAGACTGACTGTGATGTATACACTAACACAAATGATGAGATTAAGTTTGGAGTTAAAGATGACTCCTATCCACTAAAGGAATCAAGCATAACTCCAGACATGTGGACCCTCTTCTTTGATGCATCCAAGTCTAATGAAGGATAAGGCATTGACTGCATCCTTAAATATACTAAAGGTAAGAGAAGTATTATAGCATGTAAACTTGAATTCTAGTGCAATAACAATACTTTTGAGTATGAGGCTCTGATCCAAAGATGAAGAAAAACAATAGATCTTAAAGTTAAGTTGATAAAGGTGTTTGGATATTATGAAATTTTGATAAGATAGATAATAAATCATGTCCATTGCATATCCAACCATATCAAACACTACCGTCAAGAGGTATGGGATTTAATAACAAATTTTTAATCTTTTAGCATTAGTCTTGTGCCTCATTATTTCAATCATGATGTATATTTATTGACAAATGTTGCATGTAAGTTAATTCCATATGAAGGAATAATGCATGATACATTCTTTGTGTAATTATTATAAAGGATGTCAATACCTAATAACATATTCAATTGGAGAGTCTTTGATAATTACAGACAAATTATCAATTTATTGCACATGAAAGATACCTTTAAAGACTCATCCATTGATGAATATTAGCATGATCAATATTTGAATGGTCAAATACAAGTTCTTCCAGGGAAAGAAATAAAAAAAAGGTTTAGACAAATACCATTCATAGAACTTTGGTGAGACTTGAGAAAATTTATGACCTACAAGATAAGTTTAAGAAGGTCACCAACTAGAAGACCAACGACTCAACCGTGTAGTATGAATTCATCAATTTGGGAACTGATGACCACCTGCAGACTGTAAATCTTGGTACCAATTGTTAACCACAAGAAAAAATATATTTTATAAAATTGTTCAAGGAGTACAAAGATGTATTTGCATGGACATATGATGACTTCAAAACCTTTGATACTATAATCATACAACATGTTATACCGATGAAGCATTAGCTGAAGCCTTTCCAACATAAGCTAAGGAAAATGCATCCCAACCTAGAGCCCCCGGTGAAGGGAGAATTGAATAAAGTCATGGTTACTAAATTTATCTTGCCTGTTAGACACACCTAATGGATTGCCAATCTAGTTCTTACTAGGAATAAGAATGGGGATATTAGGCTCTGTGTTGACTTCATAAATTTGAACAACGATTCAGAGAAGGACAATTACCCTTTATCCCCAATGGAGAAAATTTTACAATGCATTTCTGGATCTAAGATGTTATCCCTCTTAGATGGATTCTTAGGCTATAATCAAGTTCTAGTTGCCCACGATGACCGATTGAAAACAACATTCAGAACCAAGTGGGAAACCTATTCTTATAAAAATATTCCTTTTGGATTAATTAATATAGGGGCAACTTTCTAGAGAGCGATGGATGTAACATTTAAGGGATTGATTGGTAAATCAATAGTGGTCTACATCGATGATGTCACTATAATCTCTAAGGATAAAAAATATCATGTGAATCATTTGAGGTAGATTTTCACTAGGTGCAAAAAATATAGTATTTCTTTAAATCCCCAAAAATATGTCTTTGCAGTGAATGGAGGAAATCTCTTAGGGTTTTTTGTTTCCAAAGATGGGATAATGATAGAGCTAGAAAGGACAAAAGTGATTTCCAAAATTTATTTTCCCCATAATAAGAAGTCTATGCATTCCTTTGTTGTAAAATTAATTTTGTAAGGAGGTTTCTTCCAAGCTTCTGAAATGATCAAACCACTCCAAGACATGATAAAAAAAGAAGCAGGATTTAAATGGGGTCCTAAAGAAAGGGAATATTTCACCAAAATTAGGAAATAAATATCAAAGGCTATGGCTCTACTAAGCCTTGATTTTATTCAAGACTTCATCATTTAAACATTCACATCTTGTTATGATCCAACACCATAAAAATGATAGAAAGTCAATAATTAAAGTCTACTTTGACGGGGGAAACCTCCTTTTAAAATACATCCACTTTAGAATACAATATGGGATGAGATAAGATAATCCTAAGACTAGGTCTCATTGGTGTGTGTGTGCGTGTGTGTATAGAGAGAGAGAGTACAAATATAATGAAAGGGTGCGATGAAGGGGTTCAAAGCCTACATGCAAATATAACACAATAACTATAATAATACGAAAAGGGGATTAATAAGGGATTTTATACCTAACATGGGGGCTTTGTATGGGGCTTTGTCTAGGGATTAACATGCCCCTCCCCTTCAGAAAAGTGTTTTCCTCAACACTTGATAGCCACGACTATGTCTTCATGAAGAAATAATCTTCCCATGTCGCCTCTTCTACTGGTAGGTTCTTACATTTGACTAGGTACTCGATAATATCTCAATTTCACAGCTTCTTAATAGTTTTCATTGGGATCTTGTCACTAATTATCTTCTTTAATACTAGATTTACACTTCCTGGTTGCAAGTGGATAGCATGGTCACGATATTGAGTAGGTAGAAGACCCTTAGGTATCTCTCCAAATACCTTGGAACGATTGTTGATAAATTTTGGAGATCCATTGGAGCAGAGGATATAGATGTTTGAACATCTATTGATCTCAATTGTGAAATTACACCATGGTGTCCTTTTGTGAGTAGTTTTTTCATGTTTTTAGAGCTTATCACTTTAGAGGGTTTCCATTGGATACCTCTAAGATCAATTTCCTTGCCTTACGAGGAAAATATCATGAAAATATCTTGAAAATTAAAGGCAATTGTTCCAATGATTGTAACAATTGGACCCCTAGTACAACATCAACACCAACCATTTTGATGGAAATCATGGGACTATCCAACAAACAATTCCCCATATTGAGATTAATACTATGGAACTTCCCATAAAAAATTATGGTACCTCCATTTGCAATAATTACTTGGAACTCCAGTGCTCGATATACAAAGCAATTGAGATATTTTGCTAGTTTGCAATTGATGAATTTATGGGTACTACTAGAATCAATCAATATTGTTACTTTTATTTTTATTTTTGATATATCCTTCTATATTCAGGGTTTTTGGAGTACTGATTTCAGCCAATCCATCACAAGATATTGTTGGAATAGTCTCTTCTAGCTCTATATCTTGTGATGGTTCCAATTATTGATCTTCTTCCTCTTCATTGTCTATGTAGAATGTTGGATCATGTTGTCATTGATGCCAATGGTTTGATTGATGTCAAGTGATTGATTGATGTCAAAGGATTGATTGATTGATGATTGATGTAATATAATATGTATTTTCCTTGATGATAATGCATAGATGAAGATGGATCAATGAGTTGTCATTGATACATGATGAAGATGGATCG
>ML817514.1:67725-92532 GCA_009831015.1 Picea engelmannii
TTGGTGCTGAGAATGCAAGCTGAGTCTTGCATATAGATCTGGTGCTCTTGTAGATTTGTACTCTATTCAGTTGTTGCTGATAAACCCCAAGGATTGTAGTCCGTAATAAAAAGAAAATTGTACATACATCTTGTGTTCTTTGTCTTCATTGTGGTGATGACTTGTTGATGATATATTGCTGATATATGTTGCTGATATGTGCTCACATCTAACTGGTTATAAATGAAAACAATGGGTAATTAATAAATGTTGAATGTTAATTGATGAGTTTTTGTGCAAGAGGGAAGTTTTGGGAAAAAGAGCCCCACACTCATTCACCCCCCCTCTAAGTGTGGTAGGTGTGTCCAACATAGAATACTTTCTTCTCAATGAATTTATGCCCCTTACTATACTTTATATCACACTTGAAACATAGTCCCTTTGCTCTTCTTTCATCCATTTGTTGAGGTGTCAACCTTGTTGGTTGCGGTATGATTATCTTATGAGCCCCAAAATGATCTCTGCTTCTTGTGTATGCCCCACTTGTAGAATTGTGTGTATCCTTATTCTTTTCTTGAATATGACGAGCATTTTGCGTGGATTTCATAACATTTGTAGGATGTCTTCATAAAAGATCATATTTGATGTGTTGTTTTAATCCACCCATGTAAGCTTCCAACAATTGTTGATCACTTATGTCATCCACCCTTGTGGCCAATACCTGAAATTATGAAATATAATCTTCAATATCACCTAAGTGCTTGATTCTTGTCAATTGAAAAAAGTAGTCTTGTTCCCACACTTTCCCATATTGTGCTTCTAAGTCTACTGTAAACAAACCCCATGTATAATGATAAAGAGGGGGCTACCTTTTCACTATCCATTGATACCATTGATATGATTTTATCTCAAAGTTCAAAGTTTCTATGTGAATCCTTTTCTTATCGTCTAGAAGATGAAATTTTTACCAAAATTAGTTAGAGAAAATTATAAGATCATTTGCTTGGAGAAGAAAAATCCTAGGATCAATGAGCTCTGAATCTACAAAATATTATGATCCAATTCATTAAAAATGATAAAAAATAAATAATTACAGTCCACTTGAACGAGAAAAACCTCCTTTTACAATATATCCACTTCATAATACAATATGAGATGAGATAATATGATCCTAAGACTAGGTTTCCTTGGTATATATAAGATACAAATGGTAGAAATATAGTGAAAGGGTGTGATGAAGGGGTTCAGAGACTACATGCAAATATAGCACAAGAAATGTAATAATTTGATAAGGGGATTAATAAGTGGTTTTATACCTAACATGGGAGATTTGTATGGGTCTTTGTCTAGGGATTAATACATTTGATACTTCATTCATGACTATTCTCACTCAGAAGAGCGAGAAGGGGAATGAGTTCCTAGTATCTTTTATGAGTTTTGGATTACATGGAGTAGAGATAGATTATCTTGTAGTAGAAAAAAAGGCTTATGTTATCTTCAAGGAAATAAAATATTTTAGACCTTTCCTATTGAATTCTAGAACCAAAGTGATAGTACCTTACCCCACGGTCAATAATTTGCTTGTACAAAAATACCTAGGGGAGAAAAGGGATAATTGGATGATAACCCTTCAAGAATATGATTTAGAAAATAAACTTGTGAGAATTGTGAAAGGACAAGGGTTGTGTAATATTGTTTTTTATTCTGAAGGAGATTCCAACAATGAAGAGGGGGCTCTAATCGAAGAACAAATCCGTTACCTCCTTGTTACCTCAGACTCCTGGCACTACAAAATGAAGTATTATTTAACTCATGTATATCCTCCTCACTATATAGAACCAAGAAAGTATAAGGACCTTGGGTTGAGTCTGCCAAGTACCAATTTTTCAATGGAATTATCTTCAAGAGAAACTATGATGATGTACTTCTTAGATGCTTGGAAAATCCTGATGAGGGCATAGTTCTATTAGAGCTGCATGATGGTCCTGCTAGAGGAAATTTCGAGGGAGATAGAACAATACAAAATATACTCAAGGAAGGTTACTATTAACCTACAATTTTTAAAAAATGCACATGCATATGATAGACGATGTGAGGTATGCCAAAATTCAACTAGAAGAGAAAGGAGACCCACATTCCCATTGCAATCTGTCACAATAGAATGCCCATTTCAATAGTGGGGTCTATACTTAAAAGGGGAAATTAATCCCAACTCCTCCTAAATGCACACATACATATTGACAACAACAAATTAAATCACTCATCGGAAAGAAGTGACCCTTCTCAAGGTGGTAAACAAAAATTATGTGATCTCTTTACCCAACTCTCACATAGTAACTAGGTTTGATGTTCCTCAATCTTTGGTCTTTGACAATGCAAAATATTTTCTTCATTGAAGATAACTGAATATGCATTGGAAAAGAACATCAAGATGAAATATGCAACAAATTATTATCCCTAGGATAATGGTCTAGTATATTCTATGAAAAAAAACTTGATAAGAATTATAAAAAATATTGTTACCGACTACCAAAGTAATTAGCAGTTAGCATTACCTAACACTATGTGGGTTGATAGTATAACACCAAAAGCCTCCTTGGATAATTCTCCCTTTTTCTTGATGTATGATAAAGAAGCTATTATGCCTACTCACATGTTCTTACCCTCCCAGTAACTATCCTAATCGACTCAGGAAGAGAGTTATCCAATTATGCAACACAGATTAAATAATCTCCTCAAATTGGAAGAAGAAAGGAAGAAAGCTAAGGAAAATCTAACTCAACACCAAGAGTTAGTAAAATGTTGGTTTGATAAGAATTTTGTCAACCGTAAAGAATTCTAGGTAGGAAACCTGGTCCAAAAATGGGATAAGGCCAATGAAACTAAAGGGAAACATTCTAAGTTTCAACAATTATGGATTGGGCCATATTTGACTCATGAAGTGATTGGCCCTAGAACCTTTAAACTGGAAAATATGGAAGGGGAGATTCAAGCACTACATGTCAATGCCCAAGCCCTCAAAAAATATTTTTCTTGATAACCTAGGGTGATGTACATAGTAGGTGGTGGTCCTAAGGTGTGAACTTGACTGCTAAAGGGTAGAGCTAGGCCACCTCAAGTTTTGGAATGATTGGTTTTTTTATGAATTGAGTTTATTGGTCAGCTGATAAATGGGTTTTCAACGATGGAGATGTAGTTGGACTATCTAAAACTATCACTGCAAGGTTTCCCTTAGTTGGTGGCACACGTTATGATGAGAAGACACATATATGAAGAGATAACAAAATAAATACAAACAAGCATATAATTAGTTACTTGTTGTATGGAATTTTAGACTTGAAGTAATTTCCAACTCTAAAACATGTACTTAGATACAAATCCTCCAAACATGTTGCATTGCAACAAAATTTTTACTAAAGAAACAACTGAAGTCAGGTTGCATGATAGTAAAAGGTTTATTAAAACAATAGTTGAAAGGAAAAGAAACAACAGATTGTATACATTTACAATTTGCATCTAAATAAAATAAGAAGATATATGAGATTTGAAAATGAAAACACAATCTGTTACCAAAAGTTATATTCACCAAGTGGAAAACTTAAACATGTTTTTCTTCAAGGTCCAACCACAATCCTTATTCTCGATCCACAAAAAATGAACCCCCTTACATTAATTTTTTTATTATCTATTTATCCCTTTTCCCAAGAGAGTTTGACCACCTATCTTTGCTCTAAACTTTCAGTTTATCTTTACATCACAATCAGACTCTCTGGGTACAACTTCACTTTTTATTACTTAATTAAAAATGTAAACATTTGTTTGAACTGAGTGGAAGTTGCATTTCATAATATTCTCCTCAATTTGACCTAAAAAACCATTGTTTTTATCAAAAGGTAACTACTTATTACAAGTGGCAACAATGCCTCTAACTAGACCTAAACAAAATCATATTAGTGCAACTAGAGCTGATTTTTTGATAGTTTAAGTAGATAAGGCTTATAGAAATAAATCTTCCCAAGTTTTGTTGGCTATAAAATTCGCACGGATTCCCACGTACAACAAAAAATGGAGACCAACCTTGAACACTAGAACAAAACTCACCCAGAATTTGGTGAATTTTTGGGAAAAACGACCTCAAATATCTCTTTGATTCTCTCAAACCGTGATACCTGTTTTTTGTTTCAAAAATTAATTTCCATATGTTTAGGAGGTGCACCTCAAGACAATGACAAAAACAGGAAAAAACAGAGCATTTGGCGAATTTTTGGAAAAATGGCCTCAAAGGTCTCTTTGATTCTCCAAAAACGTGATACATGTGTAAAATATAAAAGATGTTTTTTTGAATGGTATTTTTCTCAACAAAAATATCTTTCATTTTTCAAAAATTCACCTCCAACTATTCAAAATGCGTGTCGAAATCCAATGACTAAAAAAGGGAAAAATAGAGCATTTGGCGAATTTATGGAAAAACGGCCTCAAAGGTCTCTTTGATTCTCCCAAACCGTGATACATGTGTAAAATATGAGAGAGGGTTTTGTGAATGGGATTTTTCTGAAAAAAAAAAAATCTTTCCATTTTCAAAAATTCACCTCCATCTGTTCAGATTGTGTGCCAAAATCCAATGACTAAAACATAGAAAACACAAAGTTTTTTTTTAGAAAATTTGGGTAGTGCCTTTTGATTTTTCTTCTACAGATTTTGATACTTCCTTTCTAGATTTGAATGTTGCACTTGAATATATTTATATTGTTGTTGTAGATCATGGATTTCTTGCTTCATTATAATGTTCTACTGACTGATTCTTTCCACCTGTAGCTTGCTATCTTTCATTTCCTTGATCTTAGGCTTGGTCTAAATTTTCACTTTGATCTCACCTTTAAGCTCATCCCTAGTTTTTCTCTCAGTTTTGTCATCAAAAGTGTTTTTTATAGGTTAATTCTCCATCAAAATTTTCCCCTTTGTCTCTGGTTTGATCTCCTCTAAAACCTGTTTTGGGACATGCTCTATTTCTGGTCTAATACCCTCAAAATCGTTCTCAAGGTATGGACCATTGTCCACGAGATATTTCTCTAGTTGTGCATAAGTAGTTTACTCTGTTTCTAGGACAATAATTTTGACCCCTGAGGTCTCTCCTTTGTTGTGATTCTGCATGGTCTTTCCATTAGTTTTGATTGGCATTCCTGGGACTTGGATTTCCTCCCTCTTTTTGTTGCGTTTTTCCTTGGGAGATTCTTCAATGCTTGTGTTAGATGATACAAAATCCGATGCAACTATTAATGGGATAATTCGCCTCTTCCTTTGATGTTTGGTTGTCTTTGATTTGGGGGATTTGTGTATCTGCATAGTTGTGTGCATAGTTTCATCTTCATGAGGTTCAGGGGATGATTGGAATGGTGAGTTGGCCTATCTTTCTCCCCTCTTGATATAATTCCTAACATAAACCTTGCCACAACTTCTTCTGTGGAGAGTGGTGATTACAGGTATGCATTTTTTTGGGTTTAATTACTAGCTAAAATAATAACCACAAACATAACCCTGCAATAGTAATAACTTAATTCAAACTTTTAAATATTTTATGAATGTTGAAACTCGCAAAAAAACTTGTTCTATATTGTTTGCAAGAATAGGGGCATTCTTGCAATCAATGTATTTTTGCATCAAAAGGCCTAAATTATCCTGTTTGCAACCCAATAGTGACATAACCATGGTGATGTGTTTTGTTTAATTCAAATCATGTCTTGTATTGACCTTATAAAGAGTAAGGAAATGATGAAAAACAAAAAAGGAAGATAAAAACAAATTACAATGACCCAACACACCATTGAAGAGAAACTAAGTAAAAAATAGGTTGAGAGATGGATGGTATGATGGAGGAATAGGAAGAAGAGACACAGACCTAGGATTTAATAATAGGATTTGTTTCATAAGATTTGTTTTAAAATTTTGGTTAATGTTTGACTTGCATTTGTACAATTGTATTTTCATTTTCTCTTACCTTTTTGAATAAGTGTTGACCCATCTTCTTGCTTTATTTCCTTTTCAGACTCTAATCTCAATACACCTGTCACAAGTGACACAATATTTATGATAAGGAATAATAAATCCACCTTCTATGGGGGTTTTCTCATTGAAATTTTAAACCCAAGAATGCAATCTATACGCTTCAAGGTAAAAAGGGGACGCTAGGGTCAAACAATGAGAATTGGATGAACAAATATTGTTAATATTTTTAGAATTCTCAAGTTAATCCTTGGGCGAGAAAATTACAAAGTTAGTGTTTGAATACGATCCTCTCTTGGTCATGGTGTTACTCTCCCAATAATTTTGAGTGCTTACATGTATGCATAGCATGAATCTATAGGTACCTTTTCAAGTAATCTATGAGCCCGCCCACTTAAAATTAAAATTATAGCCTAACCATATCTTCAAGAAAGAGACCCACCAAGATCACAGGTTTTGACAAGGCCAATATGTGTAAGAAAATATCATTCCACCCCACTTCATTAACACCCAATTTTCATACCAATGCTTATATCAAAACCTTAAAGGGTGATACCAATGAAAAATTCAAAGGAAGTTGAAAGCACTATAAAATTTTGTGGGAAGTATAAGTAAGCCCGTTATGGCTATAAATTCTCACCAGTAGCGGGGGCATGATTATATGGTACCAAGGAAACTTCATCGGTGCTATAGGTGTTTTCTAGCAGTAAAGAAATGTCAGGAAAATAGAGACAAGGAACAAACTTAGCCTAATGTCAAGTCATTAAAAAATTTTGTGTGGCGTCATGCTCTATTGACAATTTTGCACAGGTTGAACTTAATCAATTTAACTCATACTTTTGCTCACATATAATGCTTGGAAAAGAATATAAATGTTCTTACCATCTATCCTTATCTTTCAAATAACAAACTTAGTGATGTGGAACCCATGATACAGGTGAAGTACCGCAATCATGCAAGGCTATTTTCATCAAATCAAGAAACGACCTCTGAATTCGTAAAAAGAATAGAGGTAATTGATTCTTTCCAATGAATCACCAATTTTTCTGCCCACAACAATTTGTTGGAGATATTACACACTCACCTATTATTTATTTTCCTAGGTTGACTAGTCTATTTTGAGGGTTCCCTTGGTTAAAGATATTCTCTCCTAGATGAGGGTGCCACGTACTCTTCAGTCTTGAGTTAGTTACACCACACTTATACTAGTGAAGTGGAGTCTTGCATGGAAACCTAAGTATTATCACCAAGTGTTGCATGCATACCTCAGTATCATCACCATGAGAGCAAATTTACCTTGGAATTACCACCAAGAAGGAACCACACATGTGCATGCATGATTCTCTCCTCACTACACTAGTGTTTAGTTAGTTAACTAATGACCTCATGGCCAATTAATAGGGAATAGGCAATAGTTCACTCTAGTGTTTTTCAATGAGTGTCTAGATCTCTCTATATCACTAATATGGAAAATTAATTGGCTCATGAGTGTCTATCATATGTAATTTTACCATTAATCATTCAGTCAATACAAATATTTCATTCTACTCTCTTCTCTTCTCTATCGTAGGCTTTGTGTGTTCATTTTCTACTATCTAGGTTCATTGTGAAAACTTCACATGGTATGAGAGCCTTGATTACTAGGAGAAAGCACACACGCATGTCTATTTGCAAGAATAGGAGGAATATGCAGTCAAAGAAGATGTATTACTCATTGGAAATACTTCTCATGCCTCATAAATGCTTTGAGTGGAAGTTGAAAATTCTTTATCAACTAAGATGTAGAGTCTTGTACCAAATTACTATGGAAACATAGATTGATCCAACTTCTTCTATTGAGAAGAATAGGTATCTCAACTGCATGTATGAGGCTTACAACCTCCTTGTTGGACATATTGTCATTAATGTGTTGTCATTGATATCAACAATCGATGTCATTGTGATGTGATGATAAGTTGTTATGATGAATTGTCATTGATGATTTATCATTGATGCATTATCATTGATTTCAATAGTATAATAGTTAGCAGAGAATGAAAATGTCAAACAATATGCAGAGAATGAAAATGTCAAACAGTATGCAGAGATTCAAAGCTCAGAAGGAAGAGTGCATTGTAGAAATTCCATCGAGATCGAAATCCACATAGGAAAAATCCAAAGGATTCAAGGAAGAATCATGTTCATTGAGAAAATTTTAAGGAGTAGTCGCGCAGAAGACATAACATGAGGTGCAAAGGAATCCACTTTAAAAGGTCAAGAGAAATAATGATGAACGGATCAAGTCGTGACCGTTGGATACACAAGCGCGAGATCAAGGGAATGGATTGATTGCGGAGCACGAAGGGAGAATTAAACAATGTGTTAATTTCAATCCTACAATTAGTCTAGACTGTCAATCATCACTCGCTAATAGATCTATGGTTGGCATCAGTTCCACTACCAACGAGCAATTTCCATTGCGGAACTCAAAAATAGTTTTAAATGTCGTGCTAGTTGGGACCCTGCAATAATACATGATTGTTGATCTACTCAAGGAGCATTCTCGACCATTGGATCAAGTTGAGTGGAAGGATAGGATAAGCAAGGCAAAAGGCCTGAGATCCCAAATACCCGAATTCTTGATAGTTGTTGGATTGAGTTAATTATTTTCGGGTTAAAAAAAGACCACCAGATCTGAAGTAGGAGCTCTGAGATGTTTCTCAGCCCTTAGATCAATATTTGATATAGATTTAAGTATTATTCGTTGATCTGGAATAGAAAAGGGGAACCATTAGATCAACATTGGTCAACTTCGGTGCTGACCACTTTGACAGAAAAGGGTTGATAAAAAGTAAGAATACCTGAAGTCTCGAAGTGGACATGAATCATCCTATCCGAGGAACACTTCAGATAAGATACTGATCATTGTATTGAGTAAAGTGGAAGGACAATATAAGCCGCAAATGTTCTGAAGAGGACATGAGTTGTCTGATCTGTGAAATATTTTGGGAGTCATATTGACCGCCCGATCCATATAAAGTGGAAGGATAGGATAAGAAAACATGAAGGTTGGAGCCCCAAAGTCCTGAAGTAAATGAGGACCATTGGATATGAACAATACATAATGGTCACTGGATTAGAATAGTGGTCAACTTTGGCGTTGACCAATTCAAAGAAAAAGGATTCAAAACATATGAGTTCACCCAAAGGCCGAAGTTTCGAAGTCACTCTCAGATGTCGATCTGAGATACATTTAAGGAGTTAGGAAAACCATTAGATCTAGGAGAATAACATGTGCCACATGAGGAGATCCACGTTAGCAAGGAAATGTGGCACAATCAGATGATGACAAGTGTCAAAGTGCACTTGGCATTTCAAGTATGCATAAGTCATGAATCTAAGTGACATGTGGCAGCCACTCAGTCAGTGTCATGTCAAAAAGTGACGTCAGCAAGTTACATCACTCCAAGAGTTTGTACTTCAGGAGTTTCACCACTAGAAAATACCTGAAGTCTCGAAGTTTTGAAATGAACGAGAACCATTCATCGTGCAAATAAAATCCAATCGTCTGATCTACTTCGGCAAAATGAACTCCAGAAGATTAAAGGAATTTGAAGGAGAAATCACCTAAAGCATCGAAGGTCGAATTCAATGCTAACCATTGATCTACTTCGAGAGCATTCCCAATCAATGATCAAGCGTAATGGAAGGATAGTGTAAGTGGATGTGTTAATTGACAACAAGCAGTCACCACTTCTTTGTGACTCATTCGGTAGGTAATCACTTCGGAGGAATTGCTACTCCATAATTCAAGAGCCACGAATAGCTGAAGTTCTGAAGTAAATGAGAACCGTCCATCTCATCATGACATTGAAATGTAACCGTCTATATTGACAAGTGATCAAGCACTTATTTATCTTAGCTTCTGGTCACCACATGTGGTCGTATGGAATAAATAAACAAAGGGAAAAAGAAGAGGCATCGCTTAAATCAATAAGCCTGTGGTTTTGCGCATATGGTCATATGTAAATGGTTTGAAGGAAGAATCACATACATATTTAATTCGACAGAGAGTTAACACTAGAACAATATAGATAATCGATAAAAGATCAAATATAATCTGTTTGTTAACTAAGAACACGACAGAAGCATGAGTATGGTATAATGAGTCGATCCATGTCTGTGATCAACTCATGAAGACAAAATAACCAACACAAAGTCATGATTAAAAGAGAGTTAATTCATGAGAATTATGAATAAAGGATAAAAGGAAAAATGATATTATTTAAAGATTAATATTATCATTTAAATGAAAAGGTACAATGGTTCAAATATCAAAAGACACAATGATTCAAATTCACACCAGTTGGAAGACTATATAAACAAGAAATAATGGTGAGAAGAAAGGGGAGTTGAATTTGTTGAAGTATATATATTTATATATAATGGATTGAATGAAGGTCCATTCTATCAGGTTGGTGCCTGTTTACAAGATGGGTCTTGTATGAGGATTGGATTCCTCACATCTCAGTTGGATCTGAGATCAACAAGTTGGGACTTGTTATGAGGGTTGGATTCCTCATTTCTCAGTTGGATCTGAGAACTACAAGCTGGGTCTTGTAACAGAGAGATGGGTATCTCATAATTGTTTGAAGATGAAATTCAAAGATTGATCTTATGTATTTATTCAAGTTAAATAAATAAATAAAGTATTTATTGTTTTATATATATTGATTGAGAAAATGAAATAAATATATTTTGTTCAGTTAATTTATGAAAAGTGGAAAATTTTCCAAAGTTTTGTTGCACTGATTCACCCCCCCTCTTAGTGTTAAGTATCCATTTCAACAATTGGTATCAGAGAAGGTGCTTTCAGCACAATTTAAACACTGAAGGTAGATTCAGAAGAAATGGGTGGACAAATTGTTATCTCCACAAATGAATCTCCCTTATTTAATGAAACAGATTATTCTTCATGGAGGGAAAATATGAAAAGATATATGAATTCAAGAGGATCTGGAGTTTGGGATTCAGTATTAAGTAATCCCTGGCACTTAACTACTTCAAAGAGAAAAACCAAAACTGCAAAGGAGGCAAGGAGAAACAATTCAGTAGCCTTAAAAGCAATCCAGGATGGATTGTCAAACTAAGTCAAAGAAAAGATGAGACACTACAAATATACTAAATAATTATGGATCCAACTAGAAAATTGTTATCAGAATGAAACACAAGAAGAAAATAAATCATATCAAAGTCAGGAACAAGACTCAGATAAACAAGATTCCTATCAGAATAAAGAACAAAACTCAGAAGAAGAGAATTCTTATCAAGATAAGGAAGAAGATAAATAAAAGGAAAATTTTAATCGGATTGAAGAACATAATACAAAGAAAAATATTTCTAATCAGAATGAAATGAAGGATTTGATCTCAGTCAACAATGAAGACGATAACCTCATCAAAGAATTGGGGCATACCTCAGTAATCACTAAATAAAAAATATTAGATTTTAAGACTGATGTTATAACTACATTTGAAGTGATTAGTATGGAACTAGGAAATGGTCTATATATTGAAGTTACTAAGGATGTTTTTGACCATGTTGAGTATACAACTATGTACTCTCTAGAAGAGTTGGAGAAACTCCAACAGAAAGATATGTTTCTACTTCAACAGTTAGATCAATCTAGCCATGAAGAGTTTGAACAAATATTTCAACAAGAAGACAAAGAAAAAGAGATCAAAATATTGAAAAATGAAGTTATTAATTTAACATAAGAGATGGAAGAATTAAAGACACATGACAGTAAAAGAAAAGAAGTACTAAAAGAATCAAAAGAATTAGTTAACAATCTAAACACTCAACTTGAGGAAATTAAAGAAAGTGAAGAATACCTAAAGATCTAGTTAACAAGGAAAGAAAATTCTTACCACATGTTGGAATTGGAAATAATCAATTTCAAAAAGATAAATGAAAGTACTAATGCATATATAATGACTCAAAATGAAGAAGCTAAGAAAAAGGAAGAAGCCCAGAAGATCAAAATAACTAAAAAGGAAGAATCATGCCAAATGTTTGAATTAGAAGCCATCAACCTCAAAAGGATTCGGCTAGAATACGAGGAAGAGAACAAAATAATGAAAACTAAAGTTTTTGATCTAACAAAAAATATGGAAGAATTGAAGACATATGGCAAAACTATTAAATGCAAAGAATTCTTGTATGAGACAAAAGAAATAGTCATCAATCTAAAGACTCAACTTGAACATGCTAAAAAAATGGAAGAAGACTTGGAGATTCAGTTGATTAAAGAAGAATAATTATGTCAAATATTGAAGTTAGAAATAGTCAATCTCAAAAAGATGAATGAAAAGACAAATAAGATTGTCAATTTCTAGAATATCTCAGCTATCCTAGATAAGATTTGGAAGAGCCAAAGATCATCTGATGAAAAAACTGGTCTTGGATACAATAAGAAATAAGACAATGACAAATGGAGCACCATTTACAAACATGAGAAAGGATCATCCTTCTCAAAAGGAAAAGGTGCAATTACAAAGCAATTAGTCATGAACTTTGTTAAGGAAGGAAGCTATAGAAGTAAAAAGGAAGAAGAAAATCAAATGACAAATTTCTCAAGCCAAAACGAAATCAAGAATGAAAATACCTTCAATGGCTATTGCTTTTCTTGTCATATCTTTGGGCATAAAGCAACAAACTGCAAGAAACTAGAGGAAGGATATACAAGAAAATCCAAAAACTCAATTAGATGTTGGAGATGTAATTTTGTTAGGCACATAACAAAATTTTGTCATACAATGAGATGTTACAACTGTGATAGGTTTGGGAACAAATCCCAAAAATGTAAGAGTTCAAAAAGCCAATCCTTAAATAAGTCATTCAAGTCAGTGAAAAAACCTAATAAAAGTTGGAAGAAGAAAGGGGATGACAAATCTCCAAAAACGCAATTAGAAAGAGAAGACCCAAAAAGAAAAAGAAAAACAGAATATCTCATAGGAAGATATGGAGAAGAAAGTTTGCAGGAGAAAGCAAGAAATATGATATTATACTTGAAAATTAAGAAATTAATAATAAGAACATGATGGGTGAAGGTCCTAAAAAACAATGTGAAATTCCATATGAAATAAATCAAGCCCAAGAAAAGGAAGTGCCTATAGAAGAATATGGGACAATATCAAATTCTGATGAAGTCATAATTTGTTATCCAAAGAGAGAAAATACAAAAATAATTTTAAATTGGTTTCTATAAAATCAAAGGATCATGCCAAGAGTTTTTAAAACTAACATATGGAAAATCTTGACTATCTATATATTAGTGGTCAAAATAAAAATCATTGGTAGGGTTAGTTGTAGAATACGAGAAGAGGAAAAATAAAGGTAGCAGAGAAGTTAAAGGAGTATCATTCAACAAAGATCAATTGATAACAAAATTGGTATTTAAATCAATTGGTATCATTCCTCAATTGATATTCCTATGAAATATCAAAGAAGAATAAGAAGCAAATCAAAAAGATCATTAAGATTCATACTCTTGTTCTATTTAACAAAGGAAAGTCAATAAAAACTCAGGAGGAGTAATTTGGTTATTAAATAAGAAAGTAATTAGATTAAGTTTTGAAAGACTAGATCACTACAAATGGGTATCACTACAAGTTGGTATCAAGAAGACTACTTATTTGAATAGAAATATACCAATGGACTGAGATAAACAATTAGTAATTAATAGGGGAAGAGACCTTGCTAGGAAGAGCTACTCTTTTAGAAACAAAGGGGGAGAGTAGTCAGAAGCAGAGCGATCATATTGATAGGGGGAGTCATTCAGTTATGGTAGGAAGAACATGATTCCAAGAGGAGCTACCCAAATTCATATTTTGGTCAACAACATGCAGACAAACAGAGGTTGATCATAAGGGGAGAAAACCTTTTCCATTGATGTCAAAGGGGGAGAGTAACTTCAGAGGAGAGAATCATCATCAGAGGGGGAGTTTGTATATGGAGTTAGTGTGTTGCCATCAATGACAAAGGGGGGGATTGTTGGACAGATTGTCATTGATATGTTGTCATTGATGTCAACAGTTGATGTCATTTTGATGTGATAATAAGTTGTTATGATGAATTGTCATTGGTGAATTATCATTGATGTCAATAGTATAACAATTAGAAGAGAATGAAAATGTCAAACAATATGCAGAGAATGAAAATGTCAAACAATATGTAGATATTCAAAGCTTAGAAGCAAGAACATTAATCAAAGCTCAGAAGGAAGATTGCATTGTAGATTCCATTGGGATCGAAATCCCCACAGGAAAACTCCAAAGGATTCAAGGAAGAATCTTGTTCATTGAGACAATTTTAAGGAGTAGTCATGCAGAAGACATAAAGCGAGGTGCAGAGGAATCCACTCTAAAACCTCAAGAGAAATAACGATGAACAGATCAAGTCGTGACCGTTGGATACACAAGTGCCAAATCAAGGGCATGGATTGATTGCAAAGTGCGAAAGGAGAAATAAACAATGCATTAATTCCAATCCTGTAATTAGTCTAGACCGTTGATTGTCAGCCACCAATAGATCTATGGTTGACATCAGTTCCACTACCAATGAGCAGTTTCTGTTGAGAAACTCGAAAATAGTTTTAAACGTCGGGCTAGTTGGGACCCCACAATCATCCCTAATTGTTGATCTACTCAGGGAGCATTCTCGACCGTTGGATCAAGTTGAGTGGAAGGATAGGATAAGAAAGGAAAACTGCCTGAGATCCCGAACACCCGAATTCCCGATAAGCATTGGATTGAGTTAATCGTTTTTGAGTTAAAGAAGGACCATCAGATATGAAGCAGGAGCATCACTGGTTCAAAATGGGATATGAAAAAAAAGGGCTAGAAGAGCCTATCAACATAGGAAAATGGTAGGCATATTACATAAATAAGAGGTGAGCGTCACATTTTCCGCAAACCATGACTCTTTAATGAGCTAGCTATGGGGTGAAACCAATAATAAATTGTTCCTCGTTTCATGATCGAGAGAATTTGGGGTATATTTATTGATCAATATGGATCACCTCCCCTTCTTGTTTGGTCGAGATAAGTCCGGGAAAAGGGCACAACAAAGGGAGGGATTTATCTACAGGTATCATCGATTCAAAAAGTGGTTTATTCTTATCACGTAAAGGAAGAACCATAATGATGAGTTCCTCAGCTTAACAACTGAGTGTGTGATGTAGGAGCATCACCAACAAAGCAAGCACAAGTGGAGGATAGTTGGATATACACCAGTGCTCATTTTGAAGATATTTTTAATTTCAAAGGATGGCACATTAATGTAATAGCTGGAAGAATGTAAATGCTCTTTTGGGGATTTTAATGCAGATCTTGAGCATCGCTCTCATCTTCCAGTTGTAGGCATTTATTTGTAATGAATGTAAAGTAGTTGTAGTCTTTAATTTTGATAAGATAGCTTACAATTGTAGGAGGGAAAACTCGAATAAGACTCCCTCGTATGTATTCTATTATCATTCTCATTGTAAGAGAGCAAGAGAGAGCATAGGAGAGTAGAGAAGAACATAGATTGTAGAAGTTGTATGAGAATATAGTTGTTAATATAGAAAACCCATGTACATAATCACTTTAATTAATATAAGAATGATTTGATCCAATTTCATGGTGTGTTATGGTTACTATTTGCATCTATTGAATGGTATGTTTATAGTTTGCTTATATGCTCTGTTATGCATTTGTTTCAATGCTTTATGTGTATGATTTGATGTTGAATGTATGAGTCTGTGAGAGGGAGAGTATAAGATTTGATTTCTCCTCGTCCTGAGAATTCCTGAAAAGAGTGCAATGAAGGTCCACAAGGAGTGCATTGACAAGATTATGAGTTTTACCTCAGAAAATCTCAGGAGAGATAGAGTTGTTCTTATACCAACAACAATTTAAGTATAGCACAGAGTTGTGCAAAGTGTGTGCAGGCTAAGAAAAGTCTTATAATTTTCCAACCAAGTGACTGGTTGAATAATTTTTGTCGTAAGGAGTGCGGAAAATTGGAGTGTTTGGATAACCATGGGTTATAGTGGAGGCTGCAAGGAGTGCGTGCAAGAATCCCTTAGAATCCTTGAGTTTGCAGCAAGAATCAAGCTCAAGAGGGATAGAGACTTGGAAATTCCAAAGGATAGATGAGGGTTGAAGCCACCTCGCAGAAACTAAGCTCAGGAGGAAAGACACCAAGTTATTTGGCGAGTATTATTTGAGAACCTAAACGGACGGTGGAAATTCTCAGAGGAAGAAGTGTCGATTTTCCGTGGACCATTGGATCTAGTATATCCATGGAGAGGATAAGACTGAGTGTCTTTCAAAACTCGCAAGATTACGAGAGATAACAGTCGTTAGATATGGAGGAATGGAGTCGTTGATTGGGTGCTCCGAAATTTTGACATTTAAGGAGTCAAGAGCGTGGAGGAAGTTGTAACTCGAAAGTCGTGAATCGTGAAATCCCAACGCAATCTGGACCGTCGAATCATGGAGGAATAGGGACCGTTAATATGAGGTGAGGAAGTCACGATTTCAGATATCAGGAAAAGGGAGAAAATCCACTTCACAAATCCCCGACGCTCTCGAAGGTTGGGCCCTAGGTTGCAGCCGAGGGTCACATCAGTGAAGAATTAAAGGGAGGAGCTAGGGACTGTTAGCCCATTTTGGGGTTTCAAGAATCAGAGGAGTCGGGGTGACTCACAATGAAAGTCCTGAATTCACGAAATGCAACGAGCCTTTTTGGGCTAAGTCTGTGGTCACACCGATGGTCACTTGGAGTGGAGGCTAGCGCCCAGTGCATGTTTGTGCGGGTGGAGCACATAAAAGGAGACATTTGGTTATATGTGTAASGGTTTCAACAGGGACCAAGGAGCCATTTCGGCTCAGGAATTGGAAGATCCAAAGACTGGGAGGTCARCATACCCTGTTGAGGTGGGGATCTACGTCATGTGGTATCAAAGCATACAAATTTTGTTTTCTMTAGAAGGAAGATAGAGGACAATTGTGATTGATTTCTACATGGATAGATTGAAGCAATTCCGTCGAGGAGACGTCATGAGAGACCTATGCCCGATCCAACTGTGAAAGGGAGATGAGAGAACTTTGTGCTCAATTGGATTCCATGGAGACATCACAGAGGAGAAGACTTGATACTGGAGATATCAGTGAGGCCGAAAGTGAGAACAAAGATGGAGCCGAAGAAAAAGTTGTATCTAAAGATGTTGCAGAAGAATGTCTATTTAACGTTGTTGCAAGAATAGGTGCCAGAGAAAAAATGGACATCCTGATGTATGAAGTTAACTTAGATGTTGAGGAGATGCTAGATTGGTTTAGAGCTCTAGATAAATACTTTGAATATGAGGATATCGAAGAAGATAAGAAAGTAAAGAACGTTGTCACTAGAATGAAAGGACATGCAACACTATGGTGGGATGAACTACAAGTTGATAGGCGTTGCAAAGGAAAACAAAGAATTAAAAGCTGGGATGGAATGGTAGTGAAGATGAAAGACAAATTCATGCCCAGAGATTACCAGATCAATATGTTCCAAAGAATGAATAATTTGAGATAGAAAGGGATGACAATGAAGGAATACAATGAGGAATTTTACAGGTTAAACATCAGAGTTGGTCATCACAAGAGTGATGATGAAAAATTCGCCAGATATATGAATGTCCTAAGATATGAGATTCAGGATGAGATGAGCATGGTGACAATTAGGAATCTAGAATATTCTTATCAGATTGCTTCAAAGGAAGAAGTGAAATTGACCCGAAAGCAAGGTCAAAGAGGAAGAGGTATAATTTAGAGTAGAGGCAAAGCAGTTGCCCAGGACAGAGTACAGAAGCCCAAGGATGAAGAGAAGAAACCACATAACCATTGAGAAAGGGGAGGAAGCTCACAAGGTGGAAAGTATGCCAATAGGAACACTTTTCCTCGTGCAAGAGGAAGAGGAAGAGGCAGAGGAGGTGAAGTAAAGTGTTTTGTCCATGGAAAGATCAGACACAAGTCTTGAGAATGTTCCGATAGAAAAAGAGATGGAGGAAGCGAAGCTCACATTTTAGAAGGGCAAAGGCGAAATGTTGAGGCAGAATATGTAGAAGGTGGAAGATTCTTGATGATGAGGAAAATTCTCTTGAAGTCAGAGAAAGAGATGGAAAATCCAGTCCATAGGAACAACTTATTTAGGACTGCTTGCAAGACCAAGGATATGGTATGAAAATTGATATTTGATAGTGGAAGCATGGATAATATAGTATCCATAGAGATGGTGGAGAAGATGGAATTGGAGACAGTTGCACATCCAGGCCCATAAAAGGTTTTGTGGTTGCAAAAAGGACATCAGGTAACTGTCACTAAACAATGTTTAGTTGAATTTAAGATAGGGTTATACAGAGATGAGATCTTATGTGATGTTATTCCCATGGATGTCTGTCATCTTTTGTTTGGGAGGCCTCAGAAATATAACATAAATATTATTCATGACGGAAGGAAGAACACCTATACCTTGGAGAAGAATGGTAGGACACATATGTTGTTGTCAATTGAATACAAGAAGGCAAAAGGAGAAACAAGAAATACTATACTTCTCATGAGTGGGAAGGAACTCCTTCGAGAGGTCAAGAAAGATGAAGAGATTTAGTTTGCTATGGTGAGGAAACCTAGATTCATTTTGACCAGTACTTCAGTAGATGATATACCTAGGGGAATTCAAGAATTGTTAGAGAATTTCACTGATATAGTGGTGGATGACTTACCTTGTTCATTGCCTCCCATAAGGAGTATAATCCATCACATTGACCTTATACCAGGAGCAAGTTTACCAAAAAAAGCAGTGTACAGATTGATGCTGCAGAAGAATGAAGAAGTTAAGAAGCAAGTCTAGGATTTGATGGACAAAGGGTTGATTAGATAAAACTTGATTCCATGTGTTGTACCTATAGTGTTAAGTATGAATAAGGATGGTGGATGGAGAATGTGTACAGATTTGAGGGCTATAAAAAAAATCACCATCAGGTATAGATTTCCTTTACCCATGATGGATGACTTGATGGATTGCTTGAGTGGAGCAAAGTTTTTTTCAAAAATTGATTTGAAAAGCGGATATCATCAGATTAGAATGAGGGAAGGTGATGAATGGAAAACAACATTCAAGACGAATGAAGGACTGTATGAATGGCTTTCCATTCCATTTGGCTTAACGAATGCACGAAGTAATTTTATGATATTGATGAATGAAGTCTTGAAAGATTTCATTGGAAAGTTTGTAATTGTATATCTTGATGATATAATGATCTTAAGTAAGACTGAGGAAGAGCATTTGAGGCATTTAACTTCTGTAATGAGGAGGTTGCAGCAAGACAAGTTGCTGATAAATCTGAAGAAGTCATCTTTCATGAAGACAAAACTCATTTATTTGGGT
The DNA here is from genome assembly GCA_009831015.1 of Picea engelmannii. Taxonomy (NCBI): domain Eukaryota; kingdom Viridiplantae; phylum Streptophyta; class Pinopsida; order Pinales; family Pinaceae; genus Picea; species Picea engelmannii. Next base: position 87,157 of record ML817514.1, read on the forward strand.
TTTGTGATCTCTTCGAATGAGTTGAAGATGGACCCTGAGAAGGTAAGAGCAATCAAAGAGTGTTTGTCTCCAAGAAATATCTTTGAAGTTAGAAGCTTCCATGGATTAGTTATTTTTTATAGAAAGTTCATCAAGAATTTTAGTGGGATTTTTGCACCAATGATGGACACAGTCAAGAAAAGACATAAATATTTTCAATGAACAGAGGAGGCAGAGAAAAGTTTTAGGTTGTTGGAAGAGAAGATAACTGAACATCCAGTTTTGGTTTTGCCAGATTTCAGTAAAACATTTCAAGTGAGATGCGACGCAAGCGGATTTGCGATTGGAGCAATCTTGAGTCAAGACAATAGACCCGTTTCATACTTCAGTGAGAAAATGAATGATGCCAAAAGGAATTACTCCACTTATGATAAAGAGTTTTATGCAGCCATACAAGCATTGAAGAAATGGAGGGACTACCTGGTTCCAAAAGAGTTCATTTTGTATAGCGACAACCAGACCTTACAGTTTATAACCAGATAGGAGAAACTGAACCAGAAACATGAAAAATGGGTTGAGTTTATGCAGAACTTGACTTTTGTTATAAAGAACATTTTTGGAACTGCTAACAAGGTTGTTGATGCATTGAGTAGGAAATGTTTGATTCTGCAGGAGTTTCATGTGAAGACCTTAGGTTTTGATAGCCTTAAGGAAATGTACATAGAAGATTCAGATTTCAGGGATGCCTATAAAGCATGCGAGAATCATGTTTTAAGAGATAGAAGCCAATGGATTGAGTATTTAATTCAAGATGGATTTCTATTCAAAGGAAATCATTTGTGTATCCCGAAGAGTTCTATGAGAGAAAACCTTTTTAAGAAAAAGCATAGTGGGGGTTGGCTGGACATTTCGGCCATGATAAAAAATTTTCACAACTAAACAACTTGTATTATTGTCCAAGGATGAGGAAGAATGTCAAGAAATTTGTCAACATATGTAGAATATGCTAGCACACAAAGGGGAAAAGATAGAATACAGGATTGTATCAACCATTGCCAATACCAGAGAGGTTGTGGGATGCAGTAATCATGGATTTTGTATTGGGACTACCAAGGACACAGAGAGGTTGTGATTCCATATTCGTGGTAGTCGACAAATTCTAAAAAATGGCACATTTCATTCCATGTTAGAAAAACAGTGATGCAACACACACTGCAAATCTGTTTTTCAAAGAAGTTGTTCGACTTCATGGTTTACCTAAGAGTATTGTTTCAGAGCGAGATACCAAATTTTTTGGTCATTTTTGGACACTATGGAAGAAGCTGGGGAATAATTTATCCTTTAGCTCAACATATCACCCTCATATAGATGGACAGACTGAAGTAGTAAATTGAATTTTAGGGGACTTATTGAGGAGTTTAGTATCCAAACATCAAGGTTAGTGACATCAAATTCTACCGCAAGCGGAAATTTCATATAATGACTCACCTAATAGGAGTACAGGAAAAATACCATTTCAAATAATGTATGGAATGAAACCAAGAGGAGTATCTGAGTTGAGAGAATTAGAGTAGAGTGAGTTCAAAAGTGTTGGAGCAGAAGATTTTGCAGCAGAGATGCAGGAGCTCCATAGAAAAATTAGAGAGCGGTTGTAGAGTTCCAACCAGGAATACAAGCACAGAGAAGATCAACATCAGAGAGAGATTCAATTCAAAGTGGGAGATTTATTCTTAGCACACCTCACAAAAGAAATGTTCCCAAGGGGAACATATAACAAGATGAAGATGAAAAATATATGGTCATGTAAGATTTTGAGAAAGTTTGAGGAAAATTCTTATGAGATAGAATTGCCAGATGGTGTGGGCATATCGCCCATATTCAACATAGCCGATTTGTATCCTTATAGAGAATATGAAGCAAGAGGAGAAGAGAATCAAAAGGAAATCCACTGTGTCAAACAGATGCATGTAGCTGAAAATCCATAGATGGAAAAGATCATTGATCAAAGAGTTGGTAAGAAGACCCAGAGGAAGACATATTTTGAGTATTTGATAAAGTGGAAAGGACACCCGATTGAGGATGTCAGTTGGGAAAGTGAAGAAGATATCTAGAGACATGGACAAATGGTTTAGGATCTCATGGACATGAGCCCATGAATTTTTCATCCAGAGGAGTATGATGCAAGAGCATCGCTAGCAAAGCAAGCGCAAGTGGAGGACAACTAGATATACACCAGCGCTCATTTTGAAGATAATTTGAATTTCAGAGGATGGAACATTAATGTAATAGCTGGAAGAATGTAAATTCTCTTAAATTTTTTGGGGATTGTAATGTAGATCTTGAGCGTTTCTATCATCTACAGGTTGTAGGCATTTATTTGTAATTAATGTAAAGTATTTGTAGTCTTTAATTTCAATAAGATATCTTAGAATTGTAGGAGGGAAAACTCAAAGAAGATTCCCTCGTATGTATTGTATTATCATTCTCATTGTAAGAGAGAAAGAGAGAGCATAGGAGAGAAGAGAAGAACAAAGATTGTAGAAGTTGTATGAGCAGATAGTTGTTGATATAGAAAACCCATGTACAAAAGCACTTGAATTAATATAAAAATTCTTCGATCCAATTTCATGGTGTGTTATGGTTACTATTTGCATCTATTGAATTGTATGTTTACATTTTTCTTATATGCTCTGTTATGCATCTGTTTCAATGCTTTATGTGTATGATTTCTTGTTGAATGTATGAGTCTGTGAGAGGGAGAGTATAAGTTTCAATTTCTCCTCATCCTGAGAATTCCTGCAAGGAGTGCAGTGAAGGTCCGCAAGGAGTGCATTGACAAGATTCTGAGTTTTACCTGAGAAAAGATCAGGAGAGATAGAGTTGTTCTTATACCAACAATAGTGAAAGTATATTATAGAGCCATGGAAAGTGTGCACAGGCTGAGAAAAGTCTTAGAATTTTCCAACCAAGTGAGTGATTGAATAACTTCTGTCACAAGGAGTGCACACAACTGGAGTGTTTGGATAACCAGAGGTTATCATGGAGGCTACAAGGAGTGCGTGCAAGAATCCCTTATAATCCTTGAGTTTACAACAAGAATCAAGCTCAGGAGGGATAGAGACTTGGAAAGTCCAAAGGACAGACGAGGTTCAAATCCACCTTGCAGAAACCAAGCTCAGGAGGAAAGACGCCAAGTTATTTGGTGAGGAGTCTTTGAGAACTTGAATGAATGGTGGAAATTCTTAGAGGGAGAAGTGTCAATTTTTCGTGGACCGTTGGATCCAGTAGATCCACGGTGAGGATAAGACCGAGTGTATTTCAACACTCGCAAGCTAAGGGGAGATAGAAACCATTATATCTAGAGGAGTGTGAGTCATTGATTCAACGCTCTGAAATTTCGGCATTTCAAGAGTTGGGAGTGTGGAGGAAGTTGTAACTTAGAAGTCGTGAATCACGAAATCTTGATGCAATCTGGAACGTTGGATCATGGAGGAATTAGGACCTTCGATCTGAGGTGAGAAAGTCGTGATTTTGGATATCGGGAAAAGGGAACAAAGCCACTTCACAAATCCCCGACACGCGAAATCCCGATGCACTCGATGGTTGGGCCCCAGGTCGCAACCGAGGGTCACATCAGTGAAGAATTAAAGGGAGGGGCTAGGGACCATTAGCCCATTTTGGGGTTTCAGGAATCAGAGGAATCGGGGTGACTCGCAAAGAAAGTCTTGAAGTCACAAAACGTGACACACCTTTTTTGGATAAGTCTGTGGTCACGCCGGTGGTCACATGGAGTGGAGGCTGGTGCCCAGTGCATGTTAGCATGGGCGGAGCACATAAAAGGAGACCTATGGTTATATGTGTAAGGGTTCCAACAGGGACGAAGGAGTCATTTTGTCTCGAGAATTGGAATATCCAAATACCGGGAGGTCAACAGACCCTGCTAAGGTGGGGGTCTGCTTCAATGTCAATCTAGAATTGGAAACCGTTTCCAAGTTTGTTAGTTCATTGTTTCCTTTTCATTGATTTAGAAAGAAAAAATGAATAAGAGGCACTCTATCTCTGGTCGATATTATATATGTAATATGAAGTGAGGTTGAGATACAACTTGCTGCAACACTCACTCAACCCTCAACCATTCACTATGAGTAGTTTCGTGCATTTCGACCCTCCTTACTGATTGATAAAGTGATAGAGTGCATGCAACGTTCGTTGTCTCTCCTCATGGTGATGAAGATATTTTCATGCTCTTTGTCCTTCCCTTACTCTGAAAGTACAACAAGGTTGAATGATTTTAGAACCCTTCCCTTGGTACCACCAGAGATCCCCCATTCAGTGGATGGTTCCAGATATCTTCTTTCCTCACCTTTATTGGCGAGCAATAAATAACCTCTGTTAGACGAGCATTTCGTCCCTGAGAATGGAAAAGAGAAAGGTATTTTTTAATCGGTCTAATGCATTGTCCATGTCTAGATTTATGATCATTCCCTTCTCCTGAGCCAATTTTCTGCTAGAATGGATGGATTCCTGGAATTACTATTATTTCGGCCGAGCCTGTAATGATCCCAAGCCAAATTATTTCTTGGAATCACTAAATACTACTAATTTATTGAGATATTAAGTGCATACAAGATTCATCAACACATGGAAATCACAATATATTCACGATGTAGAAGCACAAGCAAAGATCTGACCTTTTTATTATGAGCAATGTAAGATCAATACAATAGATGGACGATCTGTCATAAACCTCAGATGGTCGTACAAGCAATAGATATGAGCTGCTACAAAATTCTCCCGACAATACAAAATAAGCCTCCAAAGGCTGGATATACAATGAAGACTGAATCAAGAAGATCTGAGCCGTACTAATGCTCAATCTCCAAGCTGGAAAGTGCCACGTCCTGCTAGGATGTTGAAGCCCTCAATAATTCTTCCCTGCTACCAAAAGTGTTCAATCATCCCCAGAAATATGCTAAATGATAGATCGGGCAACTGTAAGGATAACCCAAATGTCCAAATTCCCAAATCCATTCTCAAACCCCGTAGATCTGAATTCTCCACTGAATGGTGCACCCCATTGGATGAAAAAAACCCTAGCTGGTTCGGCCCTGATGAAGGAGGCCTCCAAATACTCTAAAACTCTCCAAGAATATAGATCAAGCTATGAGAATCCCGTGGGAGAAGTTTCAGACTCAGATATCAAGCAGATCTCCCTAGATCTGAGTTTACTGAATCACAGGACGTCCCCTATGGCTCCAAGACATCCCAATCTACAGACAAATGTAGAATGATGATAACCCTCCAGAAAATCCCTCAAACTGATGGTCCTGCCCCTACAAACAAAACCCAACTGTTAGAATGGCCCCAGGCCCTCAGGATAAGCTGGATCGAACCTCC
>ML817515.1:0-10978 GCA_009831015.1 Picea engelmannii
GGCATATTGTTCCACATAGATATCATGAGATAAAGAAGTATTCTTCAAAATAATAGAAGCAACAATAGGAGGTCTAGAAAGCATATCAGCTACCTTGTTACTTGTACCCTTTTTGTACTTGATTACCAAATGAAATTGTTGTATTAAACCCATCCATCTGTAATTTCGAGATTGTTGTAGTTTGGTTTGTGCTTGGAGACACTGTAAGGGTTGGTGATTTGTATGTATGATTGTTTCCTTCCTTGACAAGTTGTGCTTCCATTTCTTTGTGCTTTGAACTAATGCATACAACTCTTTATCATATGTAGGATAGTTAACAACAGCTTGGTTAAAAGTTTCAAAGTGGTAACAGATAGGCTTACGATATTGCATCAATACTGCACCCAAAGTGTATATGTTGGCATCTGTCCCGATATCGAAGGGTTGTTGAAGATTCGACAGCGCTAATACTAGTGGGTACTGATCTTTTCCTTCATAGTGTCGAAAGCTTTTTGCTTCTTTCCTCCCCACTGAAAAGTGTTCTTCACACTGGTTAAGGCATGCAAAGGAGCTACTATAAAGGAGAAGTTTGAAATGAACCTCCTCCAATACTGGAATGCACCTAAGAAGCTCTATATCTCGGTTACACTTTTGGGCTCAGGCCAATTTACAATTACATCAATCTTGGAAGGATCGATTTTTAATTGTCCACCTACAATATGACATGAGTACACAAGTGCAGTCTTACCAAATTCACATTTGGACAATTTTACATACAACTTTTCCCTTTTAAAGTATCCAATACTTTCTTTACATGCCTCACATGTTCATTGCAAGTCCCGCTAAAAATAAGAATGTCGTCTAAATATACAATCACAAAATCATCTAGAAAAGGCCTGAATACATCACTCAACACACACATGAAAGTTGTCGGAGCATTACAAATCCCAAATGGCATAACTAACCACTCAAACAATCCATGTTTGTTTTTAAAGGCGGGCTTCCATGCATCTTGTTCTGCAACCCTGATCTGATGGTATCCACTACGCAAATCCAACTTAGTGAAATAAACATCATTCTTTAACTGATCAAGTAAATCATCTATACGAGGAAGAGGGTATCGATTTTTCACCATGATTTTATTTAAGGCTCGGTAATCGACACACATTCGCCATGTACCATTTTTCTTTATCACCATCACAATTGGAGAACCACAAGGAGATGAGCTGGTCCTCATGACCTCTTGATCCAATAAGCCTTGTACATGCTTCTTGATCTGTTTCATCTCTACAACTGGCATCCTGTACATGCCCACATTAGGAAGAGGAGAATCATGTTAAAGATGTATCTCATGTTGGATTTCCTTCTTAGGAGGTAATCCATATGGTTCCTGGAAAATATCATCATACTTAGAAACAATATCAATTAATTCTTTCTTATGAGAGAGATCACATCCTTGGAAAGCGTCGAATGTTCCGACATCTTTCTCCCTTACAACCATGAGTATATATATCTTATTAGTGTTTATGAGTCTCTTCATTTGTCTTGCACTAACAAGTGTTGTGTTTACCCTCATGTTGTGAGCTCTAAAAATATATTCCACCCCCCCCTTAGTAAGGTGGTATTTGTTCTCATGACAAAAGAAGACTTATTTTATATCATAAAGATAAGGACTCCCCAACACTATGCCACATATATCAAGTGATACAACATCCAAATCCACTTCATCAATAAACTTTGAAGCAATAGAAAATCTGACCCTACATTGTTTGGTGACATTAAGTTTTTCTTTATCACATACCCAACCAAGAGAATAAGGCTTTGGATGTGATTTCATTTCAAGACCCGTCTTTTTTACAAGTTCTTCAGATATCAAGTTTACTTGGGAACCCAAATCAAATAATGTATCGATATTAGTGTGTTTATATACAACTCTTATGTGAAATAATGCATTCCTCTTTCGTTCATCATCATGAGATTCATTATTGGAATTTGAATTAGCATGAAGGGAATCTTTACCTTGTACTCCAACCGTTGCGATCTTTCCTTCGTCTCCTGAATCAGAACCAAGATCTTGTTGCACTATAGCCACGGTTTTTGTCTTCCCCTTTCCACTGAACTATTTTGGCCTCTTCTCTAGATGTAGTTTCCAACATTGTTCATCATCGTGACCACTTTTTCTTGCAATGATTGCAAGATGGATTTCCTTCTTCTCTCTTTACTGTGGCAGTGTTCTTGTCCTTCCTTTTAAACTTCTTAAATGGCTTATGTGGGAGATTGGAAATTTTCTTTGTGGGATCTTCTTGAACATGCTTTCCCCTATTCTCAAGGTGAGTGGATTGCACACAAACTTCGTCAAGGTTGGTGGGGTTAAACAATAGAAAAATATGACGAATATAACTGTGAAGTGCACCAACATACTTCATTAAATCTTCATAAGAATCCAAAGGAATGTTTAATGCAAGAGATTTATTCCTAAATTCTTCTGTGAAACTTTATACAGTTTGACCTTTACTTTGTCTTAAAGTTTGTCATTTCATCATTGCTTTATGTAAATAACTCAATGGATAAAATTGCTTCCTTATCGTTGATTTAAATTCCGACCATGGGGAAAAGATTACCAGGCTTACTTATGTCCTGAAGTTTGTTCTCCCACCATACGAGAGTTGTGCCTTCCAACCGAAGAGAATATAGTTTCACTTTGACTTCATCTTCATCAATTTGTTGAACACGACATTATACTTCAACATGTCGGATCCAATTATCTAGCTTTTCAGGATTAACATCTCCATTAAACATAGGTAAAGAAAATTTTACATCAATCTTTAATAATGTTTTCTTAAGAGAGTCTTTATGGCTAGAATGATGAGAATGCTTAGAGGAAGAAGAACTAGAACTTGATGGTGAAGATGGAGGCTCGGGAGGGTCTCCTCCAGCCCCTTGATTTACCAAAGCATCATCATCAGCTTGTGCTTCATTTTTCTTCCATTTCTTCTTCATCCTCTTCTCGTAGTCTCTGTATATTCTTTCAACCATTTCTGACATGCGATAAAAGACCATATGGAAGTTTTTCTCTTGTTCGTCACTATTTTCCTCTTCTGCCATTTTCTTCCTTCAGGATGCATGGCCAACTTCGGGATTGAAAGTCTTAATATTTCCTTCACCTTGTTTATGCTTGGCCCTAGTAAGCATTCACACTCAACAATTCACGTCAAAGATGACTGCTCTGATACCAACATGATACGGGATCTTTTCATCAAAGTGACTTATAAAGAATTGTATTAAATGAGCATAAATTAAAGTGCACTGTTAAAGAAGGAAAATATCAAAAATGAAGAGACATAAGCATCAAATATGAACACAAAAAACTTGATAACGAAGTTCGTCCCTAGTGGACTACGTCTTTGGGTCCTGCTCTCAAATGGGTAGGCCTTTTTATTAACTTAGCAAAAGAATTTGGCAAAATACATAAGCATACCTCGTTCTGGAATCAAGCTACAGAAGCTTTGCTCAGATAAGAAAACAGACAACACCATTGAATTCATGGCGTCGAATTACCCAAAAATGATTGTCTCCGTGCCTCAATCTGACTCTGTCACTCCCAAGCCCAAGAGAAACTTTGTCTCTGTTTTCGTGCCCTGCAACCTACAATTAATGCCAATAAAATGCCTAGTAAAATGTGTCGATCGTACCCCCACATGCCTCCCCTCTACACTGGGTGGATTCAATTTTTAAATAAAATTTATGGCTTTGTAATCAATGGAGGTCGTTTGGCCTAATGGTTGGTGGAGCATTTGTTAAGGCGTAGATAAAGGGGGAGGTCTCGGGCTCAAGCCCGCGGGCCTCCCCTTTTGGGTTGTTGGTTATATATATATATATATATATATATATATATATATATATATATATATACATGGTGTTTCTACCAATCTTAGCAGTGGTTTATATATGATCGTTGGTCGCCAGATTTGGTGGGGTTTCACTGGATTTGGCGGACCCGCCAATTCTTTTTTTATTTTTGGAATTTCATTCTCAAGCCCTCATTGGGCATTTTCCCACTTCTGCGTGCCAGCCCATGACTAGGCCACATGGCAGCCAACCATTGGGCCACGTCAACCAATTGTACAATCACCTACCATGTCAACGTACGGTCTACCACCTCAGCTACCACATCAGTCTGCCATGCCATCCTGCCATGTCACTGTATGGTATGCCATGTCATCGTACGGTCTGCCACGTGGAACATTTTTACCGGTCCACGAAATGACCCAAAAATGCCAAAAATGAATGACACATGGTAACCTCTAGTGTTGCCATGTCACCATGTTGACGTCATCATGACACATGTCATCTCCTATGAGTTCCATGTACATTGTATGGATGTTGATGTCATACGTATTGATGTTGACGTCAGCAGTACGGATGTTGACTCATCCCCTATTGATTGGGCTAGGTTGACCAAACTTTGACCTCGAATATATTTCGATCCGTAACTCTGTTTGAAAATTCATTTGCGTCGTTGAAAATCTTGCGACATGCTCTTTGCAATGATGTCATTTTGACTGAGTTTTGAGGAATTTAATTTTTTCCACTTCTCTAATTGTGGAGGCCATTCTGAGCTTCCTGATTTTCTTCTGCGAGTTCTGAGTCATCCTTAGTCTTCTCTGGAATATTTTTGGATCAAACATGGATCTTGATCTTGGATAGTTCATTTTCAATGTTAAAAGGTGGAACCGATTCCTCAAATTATTTAACTTCTTTTTCTATTTTTGAAGGTTCACCAACCTCCTTATCCTTGGGAATATTATTTAGTTCTTTAAATATATCCATAGAAAGATTTGGGCTAGGCCTCTTAGGTTGGGTCTGACTATCATGGTTAGTTTCCTTCTGCCTAGGCCTGAGATCATATTTCGTATGCATCTCATCCTGCAATGCATTAGAAAATATCCTATATTGAATAGAGGACAACGCTTCTTTGTTTGATTCACTTTTGGGGATTTGTTTCTTATTGTTAAGGGAATCTTCATAATCATCTTGGTTTAGATGCATGGCATTATTTTCTTCTTGAAGCAGGTGTATTTCCTCTGGATTCTCAGCATATTCTCCATACATTTCCTCCTCCACCAAGTTATTTTCATTATTAGTTCTCACAGGGGTGGATGGGTTGTTCCTCGTTCCTTCTTTCTCTCCTCATGAACTTAGGATTGAAAGGCCTTATGAATTGATTAGGTTCCTCACCCCTCCTTCTTAAGGAACTTTGTTGGCATTACCATTTTCCATCTCAAATATAGACATATAGACATCTTGTTTGTCAAATTTCTAATTAGCCTAGACATCTCATACATTCGAACTTCATGGGAATCTTTGACTCGATTTGAGGGACCAGGGTCTTCTCTAGCCCTTTTTCTTTCTACTTGATCTTGCTTTTATTTCATTTTACACTTCATGGGAATCTTTGACTCGATTTGAGGGACCACGGTCTTCTCTAGCCCTTTTTCTTTTTACTTGATCTTGCTTTTATTTCATTTTACCTAATGTAGTCATATTTCCTTCGATGTCTATTACATCATCCTGCATTATCATATATAAAATACCATATAAAATATAATATAATTGACTACATTATCTAAAATTTAATTTACTTCAACCAAATTTTTATTTATAATATTTTATAAATAAAATCACTCACATCCTATCATATCACTTTTAAGAGTAACAAATAAGTCACAAATTTTATGTAAGTAATTTTTATACAAGTAATGCAATTTTTTTTTTAATTTAAAGAATAAATTAACTTTTATTATTACTATATTGGATTAATATTTTCTTTTTTTTAATACCTTCCAAATAATGGAAAATAAAATCAATGCATTTTAATAAAAAGAAATTGTTTTTTCTTTAATGGACTTGCACATATATGAGATATATATTACATAATACATAATGTAGTTGTAATAAGGATTTTAAAGGCATTTGTAATAAGGATTTTAAAGCCCCAAAATACATTTGCCCAATCAGAATATATAATTTTAACCAATCTATGATGAATTTAAATAAAGATTATACTATTCGAAAGGGTTTTTTAATCATGATTGTATAATAAAACTCTCAAGTTTAAAAAAAAATAATAATAAATAGATTTTTTATTTTTAAAATAAAAATAAATCATTAAAATATTGTAAGATTGATAAAAAAGATGTATATAAAGTTTGATCATCTAAACTAAATCTAATTAATATAGTGAACTATATTTATTATTAAACTTTATTTCTAAACTTCATGAATTAAATGTAAATATTTTTAAGTAATGAAAAATCTCATATTAGATTAGATAAAGTGGTTGAATGCTTGAATTACATACAGAAAGTTATTGGATGTCCCACCTATCAATATCCCAGTCTATCTAAAAAAATATCTCATATATCAAAATTTAAAATATATTTTACTAAAGTTTAAATTGTTTTTAATAAAATTACAAAAAATTAGTTTAATATTCTTTTTTTTGGTAATTTTTTTTTTTTTTTTAACTTGAAATAGATTGAGGAATAGCTATTTATATATTCAAAAATATAATTTAAACAACAAAAAATAGTGATTTTATCTACATTTACATAACTTAATTCTTGAAAAAATAAAAAATATTATAAAACTAAATTTTCAAATATTACATAGGACAAAGCATCCTGACTTTCTATGATTCCTTTGAACTATCATAAAGATAGCATGTGACAAACTGCAAATCTCGTATTGGCCGTGCGCTTGTCATTTTGGTTCCAATTAATAGAATTAGGAACACGGCAAGCGATGAGAGGTTGTTTACCAAGTGAAAAATACTCAACTGACATAGGATGGGCAGCCATTGCTATATTTCCGCCATGAACGGTTCCATCACCCACCTGATCTCTGCAACAGCATTTATGAATGAATTGCGAGTATACCATTCATAGGCTAAGCTTGCAAGGTGTGAGAGCGTACGCAAATTCGAAGACCACCTTCATGGCTTTGCTACCTGGTCCATACTATACAGTCCACTGACACACTGGGCAACAATCGGCAAACAATAAGCCAAACTAATTAATATCTCTGCGGGGTTTTGATAGGTTGACAGGATGATTCAGTTTTTGGTTTTTAATATCCATTTCAATAAACATCCACCCCATACCATCATTTATTAGTTTTCAGAAGTGAAAATACAGCAAACATCTACACATATCATTTATATATATACAAGTTGTTCTAACAATGTATAAATTATTATACCTTTTTAATAATAATAATAATAATAATCTATCTTTAAGGTCACGGTCAAGCCAGCACACCAAATTGGTGTATGAGACCCTCTTGTTTGTGGGACAAGGGATCCTCCTCCGCCCAGCGATTTGACTAGTAAAATCTACGAAGGTATACATACCCTACCCCCCTCTGGATTTGAACCTGTGGTTACAAAATATTTAATATTCTGTATATTGCGTGAAATAACTTTAGTAAAATCTAATATACAGTATTAAATATTTATAGTTAGAAAATTAATTCTCAATTGCAAAAATAAATCTTAAATGTAATTATTATATCATATTTATCAAAACTAAGTAATATTATTTATTACTCTACTAAAGGATACTTATTGTTTGTCTACACACAACAACAAATAATAAATACATTTTAAGCTGGGAAGATGATCAGGTACTACCCTGAAAGCCATACGACTGGGCGATCTGCCTGCATTATGCAATCCAATCCTGAATTTGACAATCAAAGATCAGAACGATACGCTCAGCTGTGCACATGGAAGCAGACAGACAGTTCCAAGCTTCCAGTTGATTCAACGATCAGAATGCCACCTGACTTTGTGTCTCAGACAGGGCATGTGCTCCCCTTCAATTTAATGTCCTCGCACCACCGACCCAAGAATCAGAGCCTCCAAGATCCCCACCTAACCGCTTGACTTTCGCTTTATGCCGTATCATGGGGGAGAGCAAAGTCAAGAATACTGCCATTTTGGAGTATACTCTTTTGTTTTTATTTAAACAGAAAATGTTTGTTTGTATCTAAACAGAAAATGAATTCACGACGGTTCATTTCAGAAACTATTTAGAATTGAGTTAGATCGAAATAGAGTAGGTTAATTTGGGAGCAAACAGATCAGTTTTTAAGGTAAAAAAATGGGCTTGAATCCAGACAGATTTTCAGAGGTAGTTTGAGTTTCTCATGGATCAAAGTTCCATGCATGCATTTCAGAACCTTATCCATAGGGTTTTGCTCCATTTTAAACCAACTTAAATGCTTAGAAAATCGATCAGAGTTATGGATTGACCGGAAATTTTAAATGGGGCAGCTGGAAGACCTACTGGAAAGGTAACTCAGGAGGGAGAGTTAGCCCACTCTGATTCTGATTTCCAGGTTTGGTTTGGTAGTAAATTGTCTTTTCATATGGCCCTTTTGGTCAAGAAAAAAGAATGTAGTATTTTTTAGTAAACCAAAAAAACACTTTATAAGAAAAAACAGTAGTCTAAACTATTCTTTTCCTGGGTATTTTATTTTTAATTTTGTTCCAACTCGGGTGAAAAATTGTTGGATATATAAATTTGAGTGATTAAGTCTATATAATCTGGGTGTTTTATGGGTTTTCCAAAACATTAAATCCATTTAGACATTCATAAATGCAATTTAAACAATAAGAAATTATGATTTCCCATAGATTTATATGGTCCATTTAAGAGAAAAAATACCAAAATATAAAATATTGGACAATACTTATGATATGAAAGATAGAGTGTCTAAAAATTCTTAGCTTTCATCTTAATCATATTATAATGAATTTTAATATGTTTTTTAAGTGATAAGCAATAATTGTATATTTTTCTTAATTTTTTTTATTTGAATAAATAAAAATTTAATTTATATTATTTATGGAAATGAAATTTAAATAAAAAAATTAATAAGTATATATTATTTTTAATTTCCTTCTATATTTAAATATTTTCAACTTTTTCTATACAATATATTAAAAGAAATCTTTATCATATCTATAGAATTGAAATAATTACACAACCATTCATATTCAAATCAGAAGCAATTAACAACTCTATCTTATTTTTATGGTTATGACTTTTATTAATCATTGATAATTATATATTATTTTTTATTTTCAATCTTTTTTTAAATATACAATCAAACAAAATAAACACTTTTTAAAAAATATTTAACTAATTATATTAACAAAATAAACATGTTTCAAAAAATATTTAACTAATTGTATTAACAAAATAAACACATTTCAAAAAAAATATTTAACTAATTATATAACAATAATATTTTAATTTTTTTATTAAATATATTGATTTGAGATATGAATTAATTGAACAATAAAATAAACTCAACAATAAAATATATTTTAAAAGCTTAAAAAACAACCTCAAAAAGTAACAAAGACATTTCATTTTTTAGTTATTTGATAAGAATTTGTCTTGATATGATTCGATTTCTATAATAGTATTTATATTTACCGATATTGTAATTATAAATATTTATAACTATTTTTTATTTAAAAAAATACTACATTTATTATTATTTTATTTTGTATTTTGTATAAAATATTTTATTGGGTTAATAATATTGTTACTACAACCTTGGATGGGGTGACACGCGGCGACGCCTTGCCACATAGCTTAGCATCAAGCCACAGCTTAAATGTTGTTGGCCGCCATCCATCCTCTCCACATTTACGATAGTAGTCGGCCATTATAGTGGCTATACAGAAGAGAAACTCCTCCCTTGCGCGAAAGCTCTTGCTCATACAGCATTCAATATGACAAGGTTAATGGGAAGCCAGGCGAAGCCGTCATTTGGTAATTCGAAAATTCAAGAGCCTGGACACAGCTGGTTCATTCTCGTTTTGGACCTCCCCGCCGGTTGGGAGCTCTGGTGCAACTCTGGTTCTCTCTTGTCTTGGCTCACTCTCGTTTTGGTGCATTCTCTCTGTATTTTTATCCACCCCTCATCAACAATGACAAGGAAGCGAGGCAGCCCTCGCCGAGGCTCGGCCTGGTACACCCACAAAGAGCAGAGGCAAAGGAGGAAGAACCTAGAGCGCGCTTTGTCGATGGCGACTTCCATTCTCCGGCAGAGGGAACACGCTGACCAATTGGCACTACACACCATTATCGTTGAGCCTGGGACATAACGTAGCATTCATACCAAGGCAATTGAGCCTGGAAGCAGTCTGGAGGGAGGCATTGCGGACGAGTTTCCAACCTGCTATGTTGACGAAACGTCATACCTGGAGGACTTAGCGACCACCCTGAAACCCCAATCCATGGTGCCAGATATACAAGCTGGTAGCGGTCTGAAAGGCGAGCCGGCAGACAAATTCCCTGTTTGTATTGTTGAAGAGATATTGTGGACGGGTGACTACAGCCCCACCAGCCATGCTGAGAAGGCAAC
This sequence comes from Picea engelmannii, assembly GCA_009831015.1. Taxonomy (NCBI): domain Eukaryota; kingdom Viridiplantae; phylum Streptophyta; class Pinopsida; order Pinales; family Pinaceae; genus Picea; species Picea engelmannii. The sequence continues at coordinate 10,423 of ML817515.1, forward strand.
AAATGAGGACGAGGCTTGGGACAATGCATGCGCAGAAAGGAATGTGGACGAGACCAGAGCAGGGATGAAGGTGGATGTGGTTGGAGCAAGACTGAATGTGATCGAGGCCAAAGCAGGGATGAACGTGGAAGTGGGGAACGAAACCTTCGACGAAGCAAGTAATCATGACTTGCATGGTCCACTCCTCCATGCAAAGCATCTGGCTCTGGTGTTCAAACTCCGAGGCCACATGGCAGACCAGGAGCACAGAGCCCTCCTCATGGGACAGCGTCTGGACTTGCTCCTTGACGCGTACTCCAACGCTCCAGCAAAGAGAAAATGTCCATTGTGTGCACAGTCGTTCGCCATCCCAGCCAAATCCACGTCGCAGAAAGGCAAGGGCGACAGGTCACCGAGTATCTAAGTTCTCCTATGCTAGTTTGTTATATGTTTAATCATGTTGTTGCTACATGTAAACTTGAACTATGGCTATATGTCCTGGTTTCCTTCGGGCAGGATAGAGGGCAAAACAGTTTTTAGCTTACCCTCGTAGACTCATCTCACTCCAAACTATGAT
>ML817515.1:17118-32130 GCA_009831015.1 Picea engelmannii
ATACTAAAGCTACCCCTGAAAATCTAGCTTCTGTTTGCTACCGAGTTAGGAAGGCCGGGCAAAAGAGGGGAACAGCTGTGCGTAGACGGTGTGCAACCGTACAAACACGTGGAGCGTTCCATTCTGTTTCCCTGGAACGAAGGGAATTTACTGAAAAGGGCAGCGTGTGAGGTACTCTGAAGTATCCAGAGAAATAAACAGTGGGTCCACGGTCCACCGCAAAGATGTCGGGAGTCGGGACTGTGGGTTGGTCGTAAAACCTCTCAAGTCAAATGCTGGATTTTTATATCAGTGTTCACATTTCAGTCCAAAGACCTGTACAGTGTACACATGTGGATGCCAAGATAAAGGTTCTGTGTTGGGAAACATTGACAACAACTCTTATGCTTGTTGGGTATGTCGAGTGATCAGAGCAAGCGCAATTAGCGGAGACCGTTGATATCTACTACAGTTGGAGAGCGGAGACCTATTTCTACTTCTCCATTCCAGTATTTGCGAAGTGTAGATGCGGGCAGCATGGGCAGTGAGATCTCTGAGTCCGGGTGGACAGCGTATTTGGATCAGTCTCTAGATAGCTGGAGACATGACAATGCAACCAGCCAGTTTGATACTGAGCAGCTACAGAACAAAAATTCTCAGTATACAGAGAATGCTGAAAGATACCCAACTTATGATTATCCGGCATCGAGCATTACAGGCAGCGAGGAGGAGGACTCTTCCATGGCTTCAGATGCTTCGTCTGGTCCCCAAAAACTGCCTCTACCTCTGCATGTGCAGGATATGGAGTTTGAGCACGACCGGCAGGCTGTTGGATCCAATTCCTTAGTTTCTAAAAGAAAACGTGGAGCTTATGATAACCATGAGGATTTAGAATGCATGGCATCTTGTTCATCCATGGATGTGAATTTCAAAAGGAATAATCTCAGAAAAGTGGATAAAAATGAGGATGACCATGAGCTTGCTCTATTGCTCCAAGACACGGCAAGCTCTGTTATCCACAGAACAGAGGTATGTCTTATGTTTTTCATAGATTTGTTTTATGAAAGTTCTTTGCATCCTGAAACATAGAAACAAAGTTGGTTTCCATTTCAACATATTCAGATATTATTCAAAGGCCGAAAGGCGCCACTAATTTCAGAGACATTAGACAGAACAGACAGATACCTTAGTATATGTTGAAAATAAATCCAAATGTATCTGTATATAAGATAAAAGGGTTTAAAAGAGTTCGACAAGATGCCAGGCACTTCCTTGGGATCAGAAGGATATACACTTCACCGGAATAATGTCAATAATGTATTTCCTCTGAAGTCATAGTAGTTGTTTTTGGGGGGAGCTTATAAACAGCTCCGGTTTGGCTTACTTAGCCCCCCCCACCCCCACAACACTGATATATACATATTTTAATGTAACAGAGTGGCCTTCTGGAAATTGAAGTGAATATAGAACAAAACCAGCAGCTAGAACAGGTCGAAAGCCTTGGTGATATTGAGGTAAAGAACCCGAAAACCTTGTAAAGTTCAAAGATGTATTTTTTCTCTCATCCTGTACCTGAGTGAGTTTTTTGGCTATGTGATTAGATAACTTCTGAAACTAACACTGAAAATGAGAGCTGAGATGGTGAAGGAATTTTTTGATCTGATAAATTACTGGGTATCGGTTTATTGCAACTAAATATAATAGCGTTTCCTTTGCATTCATGAGGTTATTAGACAAACAATGGAAACTAACGCTTATTCAATGCAAGATCGGTGCCTGAGAATTAATTTGGATTGGCAGGTACAGGAAGTTAATACGCGTTTCGAAGTCCTGCAATCCCTTTTACCTGATGGAACCAAGGTACGCGCATCCTCCATAGCTCCAGACACGAATTTTCAATACTGTTCCCGTGTTGCTGCTCATTAATTTGTGTTATGATTTATCTTATCTGGAAAGTTTGAATATTGTGGATTATGAATGCCCACTGCGTGTTTTGCTTCTCAGCAGTTTTGAACAGTGTGTTTTGATTTTTGTAATGGCTGTGAAGATTGGTAGAGGAAAGGCGTGGGGGCGCCACTGAATACAACTCCACGACACGAATTATTCAGGAGGTAATGCAGTTGAATACACTGTCGTAGTAGAAGTGAAGATTGATAAGATAATTTTATTGAAGTCTGGTTGCATTCGCTCTGTGTAAAATATTGTGGCAGCCACATTTCATTGTCGGTCCAAGATATTCTCTGCAAATGAAGTGAACTCCGGGATCTCTGTCCCAAATAATTAAGAAAGTATCCCAAATAATTGTGAAAGAGAGATTGACATGTACTCGAACTTACCGTAATGAACTTCAAGATTTCTTTCTGGCAAGGTACCAATGTTTTATCTATTTTCGAAGTAAGATTGTTTCTTTCCCAAGTATAGCAGAGGTTGAAATCCAGCTAACTCACACACCAGGAAGCATTGAGACGTTCAGGTTTGGGCCTACTGAAGTATTGAAGAAGTTAGTGTGGCATGTGAACTTGTCAAACAACTTGGTTGAGATCTAACGTTCCATATGATGAATTGTTTGGATCAAAAAGGCTGCTGTATCTGACGGTTGTTTTGATAAAATAAAGATGAGGTTCAATATGATTGGTCTAGAGTATAATGACTACTCAATGTGCAACAATGATAACTTCTTGATGAAAAACGTTATAATATCTCATGGACGAGGATAAATATAGCTGCATGTTTAATAAATGTGCAAAGATGACAACCCATATTAACTTACATCTCAAGAAAAGTTAGTGGCATTATTCCACTTAAAATAATGCTTAGGTAACTAACAACGTTGAGATAACGGTTTTATTGCATTTTAAATGGTGCGACTTAGAGAATTCAATGGTAGCATCTAAATTTGCAATGGGAGTTGTTTATAAATTTTTCATCTGGTGCGATTTAGAGAATTCAATGGTATCATCTAAATTTGCAATGGAAGTTGTTTATAAATTTTTCATATGATTTTAGGTAAAATTGGTTGAAAAAACGTGTGTAAAAAAAAAAATTAAAAATACAAAATGTTTACATTAACATGATAATATATTATTTAACTTTTAATGATAATCAAATTTATTAATATTTATTTATAGAATATAAAAAATAAATTTACCCTTTAATTTTTCTATGATGGGAGTCATTTTCAGTTTTCCAAATAGCACACTGTATAATCCAAAAGCACATAAAAACATACAATGGAAAAAAAATATTCACAATTTAATGGATTTAATTTTTTGAAAAAAAAAATTCATCATTTTGATATTCAATCATTTTATAATTTATTTATTACAATTTCCATGCACCATAAAACATAGATAAAAAATTTAATAAAAATTATAAATTGTGATCAATCATATATATAAATATATATAATGTTTTGATATTTAAAATTAATAAAAATTATAAATTGTGATCAATCATATATATAAATATATATAATGTTTTGATATTTAAAATTGTTGATCTAGTCTTTTATTAATAGTATCTTAGAGTGCAAGTATATCGCTATAGTTTAATGTATGTTTTAAAAATTTATGATAATTAGGTTTTAAAATATTACAAAAGTTAAAAAATTATTATGTTAGTTATTATTAAAGTGTTTGAATTAATTTAGTTTAATTTGAATAATTAAGAGAAATTATCATTATCTTTCTTATCTAAATTCAATTTTCATAAATAATATATTGAACTCTTAACAAATATATTATTGTAATGATCTTATAAAATATTTCAAAAATCTTTACATTATAAGTATAATTACATCTTTAAATAAATAAAATTTTCTACAACTTCAAGTTAATAAAACATAATAATATCATTTTCCCTCTATTAAATAAAACTCTTATATTAAATAGCTAATAATAATATATAATCTCTATTAAAATTTCTAAATGTAATTATTTAATATTTATATAATTAAGATAATATATATATATATATATATATATATATATAAAATATGGTCTCTCTATTTCTTATGTAAAATGGTAAAACAAAAAACACTACTAATACTCCTTAAATTATTTATATAGATATAATATGAATATAAACTTTGATAAAGTAATCTTGTACCTTTTAAAATAATTCTACAAAACTCTTCCAAGGCATATAAGTGGAAAGGTCATTCATTTTAAATAATTTTACAAAATTAAAAGGCATCTCAGTGGAAAGGTCGTTCATTTTAAATATTTTTACAAAACTCTTGTAAGGCATATAAGTGGAAAGGTCACTCATTTTAAATATATAAGTTCAATATTTCTAACAAGATAAAAAAATCGTTGAGTTCTAATTTTGATTTTGTGCTCAACATTATGAAATTAGCTGAGTACAATTCGTTTTAAGTTTAAAATTTCTTCTACCAATATTTTCGAAGTTTAAAATTTGATAAAATTACCATTCATGAATGAGATAGGATCTTAGTCCTCAAAATGAAAATAAGTTTTTTTTGTGTTTTTGTAAGTTAGAGTAGAACGCTATATTACTGTAGAAAATATGATACAAAATGCAGATCATGGTCTGTCTAAAGGAAACCAGACCAGGGGACCCTTACTGTTGGTTTTTAATTACAATCCTAGAGGTAACTGGTCTGCCAAAATTGGAAACTAGACCAGACCTCCCTTTTTAAAGTATGAGAAGCATAGCCAAAAAAATATAGAGCTAACTAACTGCTCAACTGATACTACCAAAGCCTTCCACAATTTATACTACACCCTACTACTTCCTGGGCATCACTGTCATTAAAGACAAAAGTCATTACAGACAGAATGCTAAAAGTTGCTAGAGCACCTAGGAGTGGGCCTTCACCCCACTCGTTTGGCCTTTGTTGTCCTCCTTTGGGTAGACAGTTATGGTTCTTCTAATCTGGGCTAGTCCTCCTTGGCCATTCACAGGTGTTATGTCCATGTGGTGGACGTATCTCAGGTACAGATGGAATTGTGCAGCCAACCGCTCTTGTTTACTTTTCTGGTCCTTTTCAACCTCCACTAACATCTTGACAATAGTTTCCATCCCGTTGATACGCTGATGAATTTCATCCAGCATAGTTTTAATCTCTCGGTGGTCTTCCTGGCGTGCCTCCTCCCGATCAGACTTTAATTTCCCTATCGACATTTTGGTAAACCATGTCGTCTCCGTCGTTCTATGGTAGAGGGTCTCCCTAGGACGGGTAGCCCCCATATATGTTATCCATTCTACCCCTTGTGCAACCTCCCCCCACTATTTACCGCTCTGCTCCTCCTTGATTTCTTCCTTCCACTTATTGATTGTTCCCTTCCCTTTCGGAGAGACCATCGTATGGAACATGTTCTCAGCCTCTCTTGCAGCCTGCTCAATTCTAGTCAAGCGGCTCAAGCTTTCTGGGATATCCTTCCCCTGGGGGATTCTGTTTCTCTGGGTATGTTTCAAGCGCGCCATGTCTCTCTACCTACCTGAATCTCTACTTTTCCCTTTCTCTCGGTGCCTCACTATGCGTCTCTCCTTAACTAGCCTACTCTTGAAACTATAATTTTCACTACTATCTAACGCCTTCTGGTTGCGGCATTGTCTACAGCTCTTCTTCTTATAAAATTCCCTCTTTTGAGGGCCTATACCTCCTACTAATTTTAGCCTGAGGTGATGAGCACGGCCTTCTTTAATGGATGGTAAGGTCGGGCAGGCCATTATGTTGTGAGCTCTTCCCTGTTCCTTACTTTTGTCCTTGCTTGCGCTGTATCCAGACACTCTTGGTCCCGTACTTGTCCTGGAGGCCGATGATCCTCCCTTGGTAATCACCATCTCCACACCCCTTAACTCATCATGAGTTTTTGGCCTGCTACTTGGCCTCTCTCCCTTAATATCAACTCTACACTTGTTATAGTTCAATACTTCCTTTCATCTGTCCACTTGCTTCATGTCGTGTTCCCACATGATAAATGGGGGCCAGGTGTTGTGACTATCATATTCCTCCTGGGTCCCACGCTGGGTCGAGAAGCCCCGCGTCATCCTCGATGTGACCCTCATCTCTGAATCTGCCACTGTGATCTTGTTTCGCCAAGTGGATGCACTATGATCTGAGTTTCCCCCTTGGGATTCTAGACCAAACCTCATCCAACTCATGTCCCTCCCTATTTACCCCTTCGTTGGCTATCTTGTCCACTAGCGCATTCACTACCCTGCGAATCCATCTAAACTCTATCATGTTCAGGGTTCTCAGGTGTTCCCTGATTTTTTGAAGGGAATGCGCTAGATGCCAATGCCTTTGCACCTTTCCCACCTTGGTTCCATACTGGAGTTTCTTTGTAGTGTTGACAACCAGTGTCGAATCACCTTCCACGATGACATTCGCCATTCCCTCTCTGCGTAGAATTTCCAGGCCAAGTTCCAGAGCTCCAAACTCTACCACATTATTTGTGGAATTGCCTATGCTCCCAGCATACAAGCGTAAGATGGTCCCTCCAATGTCTCTTATTACCCCACCAGCTCCTACCACCCTCGGATTGCCTTTCATCGACCCGTCAAAATTCAACTTAATGAATCTTATTGGAGGAGGAATCCAAGTATTGACTTCTGTCAGGATCTGCGGATCTCGGGCCACAGGTATGTTAAAGCTCCACTCTTTTAGATAGAACAATTTTAAAATGCATAAGTATTGGCCTGTGTTTTGGTTTTTGGAGTTGTTAAGGTTAATGCTATGTATTGTCTCTCTTATTTGAGTTGTGATAATGTCCTTTATCCTCGAGGTCGGTTTGATTTCATTCTTGAAGATTCACATGTTCCGTTCTTTTCAAATCGACCATATTACCATCCCCAATGTTAGACCCTAGCACAGGTTCACTGCCTCATTATCGCTATACTTCTCCTTCCAGTTTTTTATTGTGGCTCTGATATCCCCCCTTACCCTATTTGGTTGGCGGTAAATACAGGCCACCCAATCCCATATATCAGTTGTATAGTTGCACTCGTCTAGGAGATGATCTGTCGATTCTTATTGGACCTCACATAGATGACACCATGAGGATCCAATGAATCCTATTTTTATTAAGTTCTCCCAGGTCAGTATCTTCTTGTGTAGGATTAACCATTCGAACACTTTAATCTTTGGCCCTTAAGGGCCCTCCCAGATCCTCTCCTAGTGTGGTTCCAGGTTTTCTTGGTCTTGTCCTACTATGTAGTGTCGAGCCTCTTTTAGATTGAATTCCCCTCCATTTTTCCTTCCCCACCTTAATTGGTCCTCCTCTTCCGAGACCCCATATTTCATTTTACCCAATTCCTCCTCAATCTCATGCATCGTCGGGTCTCCCTGAGCTCTATTTTGTGGGTTGATTTTGTCCCAAATTCTCCATCTAACGTTCTACTCCCTTTGTTTCCAGTACTGATGTACTTTCGTTTTCCCTTGCCGAATCATATCTTGCTCGATAACCTCTCTGTCCTGGTTTTCCATTCTGGGTTCTTGTTTCCAAGCATCCTCCCAGAATCTCGATGTTCTCCCATTCTTAATTTCCCAAAAGTTATGGCTCTATATCCAATTTTTATTCCTCCATGCAATATTTTAGATGGTTGACCCTTCCCTTGTGCCCATGAACTTGATCCTCTTTTGGGGGTTGGCCTCTAGGGCATATTTTTCTTTCCACAGTTTATCCCATGGCATCGAGCTTTCCTTTACCCATCTCCACCATAGTTTTTCCCCGTATGCCTCATTAGTGACCTGTTGGTCTTGTAATTTGAGGCCCCCTTTGTTCTTTGGTCTGCACACTTTGTCCCATGCCACCAGGGCCCATTTATTTTTTTCCTCAACTCATCTCCATAGGAAGTCTCTCTGGATTGCTCTGATTTTTTGTAGGATGACTTTTGGAGCCGGAAACACCAACATAAGATACATCGGGATTGCTTGTAGGATCGCTTTAGTAAGGATTAATAGTCCTGCTAGGTTTAGAGTTCTGTAAGTCCAATTATTTACCCTCTCCTGCAGCTTATTGATGACTCCTTCCCACATTATGTTTCTACACGCCCTGTCCGTCAGGGGCACCCCCAAGTACTTTGTTGGGAGTGTTTTTCGCTCAAACCCCAATATGTTGGCCAAGTTCCTTTGGATTGCAGGATTTGTGTTGAAGAAGTATATCATGGATTTATAGTGGTTTATTTTAGCCCTCGAGGCCTCTCCAAACTCTTCTAAAAAAAAATGGTATGTCTTTTCTTCCTTAACTGTGGGGATTCCATGGAGCAAGGTACCGTCCATGAACTGTTGGTGTGTTGAGGTTGGGAAGTCTTCAAACAGTTTTAAACCTTTGATTTCTCCTTCGGTCGTTGTTTTCTTTATGTTGCTACTTAGCCCTTCCATCATTAAAATGAACAGGAAAGGGGATAGAGTATCCCCTTGTCTTATACCCCTAGATGGGTAGAACGGCTTGGTTGGAGCTCCATTTACTAGAAGCGAGAAGCTCGTTGTAGAGACTAGGTTGATGACCCATTTAATCTAGTGTTGGTCAAAACCAAATGGTTCCATCATTTTCTCCATATAGTTCCAGCTTATTTTGTCGTAAGCCTTTGCCAATTCCAACTGGATTAACATCCCCTCTTTCTTTTTACTTTTTTAGGGTATGTATTATTTCATGGGCTTGTATGATGTTGTCCAGAATATGTCTCCCCTCCACAAAGCCCACCTGTTCCTGTGACATCAAAGTTGGGAGAAGAGGTTTCAATCTATTAACTATTACTTTTGAGATTATCTTATACACAACATTGCACAAGGCTATCGGTCGATAGCGGTCCAAAGTTATGGCTTCATTTTATTTAGGGATCAGAGTGATCATCGTAGCGTTCAAGGACCTTAGGATTGAGGTTGAGGGTCTAGATTCCTCCACTATACCATAAATATCATGCTTAACCACATCCCAGCAAGCTTTAAAAAAATCCACTGTGAAGCCATCTAGGCCTGGGGCCTTTCCATTTGGCATATCTTGGATCACTTTGTCTACTTTTTCCTTTTCTATGGGTTTGCAAAGGTTGACATTGTGTTCGTTACCAACTTAGGGATGTGCCCTACTATCCTCTAGACTACTTCGGTCCTGTCACGGTTGGGTTCTTTGGCTATCCCCTGGAAGTGTTTGACCAGAGTGTTTTCAATGTCCTGGTGGGACTCTCTCTCTATCCTGTCTTGATCCTGGATATTCAAAATTGTGTTATGAGATCTTCTCGCTATAGTGGATCTGTGGAAGAACTTGGTATTTATCTCCCCTTCCTTAAGCCACCGAATTTTGTATTTTTGTCTCCACAGGGTCTCTTCTTGCTTACATCTTGCTTCCCAATCCTGGAGTAGTTGGTACTCCTCCTTTTTCCTCTCCTCGTTGTAGCCTTCTTGGATGCATTTCTCATGTAGCTCTTTCATTCTTACCTCTATCAGTTGTTTTTCCTGGTCTATGTTTCCAAAAACTACTTTGTTCCACTTCTTGAGTTTTTTTTTTATGTACTTGAGTTTTTCTGAAATCTAAACATATTTGTCCCTTGTTCTGGGATATCCTCTTGCCACCAAGATTTGATGTTCTCCTTGAAGGTTGGGTGGTTGATCCAAAATTTCTCGAATCTGAAAGGCATGTTCTTTGGTGTTGTCTGAAAATTTTCCTCCAATCCCACAAGCCAGTGGTCTAATCCCCCCAAGGGGACGATGATGCCTTCCAGCGCTAAACCGTATAGAATGATGGATTCTGAGACTAGGAATTTGTCTAGCCTTGTGGCCACATAATGTTGTGAATGTATTTTGTTGTTCCAGGTAAATTGCCCATTACTAGTCCCGATGTCCACTAGCTTCATTTTTTCAATGAAGGTTGTGAATTCTTCCGCATCTCTGTCCAATCTCCAATTGCCCCCTTTTTTCTCAGCCAGAGTAGTTATAATGTTGAAGTCCCCAGCTAGAATCCAATGGATGTTACTATTCCGCTCCTTTAGATTTTCTAGGTCTAGGAGCATTCTTATTTTATCCTCCAATATCTGGGGTCCATATACATTTGTACATAAGACCTCCTTTGTGTTCCCTATCACTTGCGTTTTTACAAATAATGTGTGCCTAGTGGCTTCAACAGAGAGTAGATTCATCGATTGTGGGTTCCACATGGTGAGTATGCCTCCCGCCCTGTTTTGACTCTCTATAGTCATAAACTTGTACTTATTCCAGTACTTCTTACATATTATTTCCATTATGTCTATATTACATTTTGTCTCTTGAATGAAGCATATATCTGGTTGTTCCATCTTCAGTGTATTTTTAAGGATTCATTGTTTTCTAGGGTTGTTCAGGCCCCTTATGTTCCAAGTAATAACTTTCATTTAAACATGTGGGGGGGAGTTGGGAAAGAGATTTTTGATCTTACATGAATTTATCATAAGTGCTCATAATTCATGTAGGGCTACGTTGTTTGATTTTCTCCCTTTCTTTCGTCTTGCCTACTTTGGTGAGTGTTGTGGCTGACCTTCTCCTATTTTGATACCCAAGTTTCCTATTTCTCCATTCATGCGCTTGATTCCTCTAGTTTACTCTTCCTCTCTCAGAAGGAATAGGTATTGGATACGATCCAATTTATATGTTGATATGTTGTCGACTCTTTTTTTTTCCATTGTTCCAGTATATTCGGGAGGTTTTTCCCTTCCCTTTCCATGATATCTCTTAGGTCTGGGTCTTATGTTCCAACCTTGCTTGGTGTCATTTCTGAATCGTCATCAACCTCCTGCATTGGGGTATATGTGTCTCTGACGCCTTCATCGATTGTGCTCTTGTTGTTCCCATGATTTCCTTGAGATTTTCAACTCTCTGTGGCCTTATTTGCTTCATGTTAGTTTGTCTCCCTTTCCTTTTGCGTTTTTTGTTCCTCCTCTTCCCCCTGTTTTGGATTTCCCCATCCTTCAGCTCTATTCCTTGCTTCCAGCTTGCTCATTGTGGGGGGATTTCCTTGTCTCTTATTTCCTCTGCCTTTGTAGTTTGTCCTAACAAGCCCGTCCTCATCTTGTTGTTGTTTTGAGTTTTCCTATTCTGATTTTTTGTTTAATGGGCATTATCTTAGTAAGTGCCCGTGTTCATGACACCTTCTACATCGAAACAAGATCTACTCATAGTCTATGCTTTGGATCCATTCCTCATCCCTGAACTCCAGACTGATTGCCTCTGGGAGTGCCCCCGAGACATCCATCTCTATACAAATTCTCACATAGGATGTATACTTCCCTTTTAATGTTGCATCAAACATCTTGACATATTTCCCCAGCTTGCTCCCTATGGATTCAAAGGTGAACAGTAGCCAGTAATCCAGCGGGAGGGAGTAAAGCCTGAGCCAGATTGGGACGCTTTTAAAGGTCTCCTTTTCTGGGGAGAATTTTTCCTTCCAAGGTCGCATGTACAATCCCGCTAAGGCATGGAAATACGGTCCCCCCTCAAAGATTTTATCTCTTTATTCTAAGTTCATGAAGACTGCAGTGAAAAATCCTTTTGATCCTAGGTCTACTTCTCCACTCGGCTTCCATTGGTATTTTATCCAGTTGTGCAGGGTCTTTTATGTAGGCCACAGGCCCATAAACTTGAATATCAGGGCGTGTGTCTTCATCTGATCCCTGAAGAGTTGGGTATGGGGATCTTCTAGAATAACCTTTGGGATTAACGTTGTCTTTGGTTTGCATGGGTTGTTCCCTCCTCCCCCACTAGGGTTTTTCATTTCTAGCGTACTACTTCGGGCCTCCCTGATCTCCTTCCCCACTCGTTTTTTTTTTCCCTGGTTTTCCTCTTTATGGTGCTCTGGCCCTGATCCCGAGGTTCGTGTCAGAGGTTCCTTAAACCGTACGCTGCATGGATTTTTCCCTCTGTCCACCACCACCTGCTTGTAGGAGGGAGTCTCACTCCCTCCCCCTCTGGTCACCATTCTTCTCGCTACTAAGGCTGTAACCCTATAACCAGTCCGTGGAATCCTTTGTTTTGTCATTAACAACTACCCAAAATGTAAATAGCTTTTAATAACATTTATTTTTAATTTAAAAAATTAAACTTTTAAAATAAAGAAATAAGTAAAAAAATTAATTTATATTAAATTCTACCTTCATAATTTAAAGGGAATATATACTTTATTAATAAATTGAGTTAAAATTATATGAGGATGCTGTAAATATTAATAATACATTTAGGTTGAAATCCAGCTAACTCACACACCGGTAAGCATTGAGACGTACAACTTTGGGTGTGCTTAAGTATTGAAGAAGTTAGTGTTGTATGTAAACTTGTCAAACAACTTGGTTGAGATCTAACGTTCCATGTGATGAATTGTTTTGATCAAAAAGGCTGATGTATATTACTGTTGTTTTCATGAAATAAAGATGAGGTTCAATTTTATTGGTCTTGAGTATCATGACGATTCAATGTGTAATGGTGATAAGCATGTGATGAAAAATGTAATAATATTTTATGGAATTTAATGATATAAATTTACATGAATTATTATTTTTTGTTTTTTCAAAATTTATTTTTAATGTAGAAATGGATTCCACATGGTAAAAAAATCTGTGGACACTTGAATTATACAAAAATAATCACTTAAATCTATGAATCTAATAATCTCTCAAACAGTTGTTCATCAATTTAATATTTATTATATCATCTTAATATTTTAAAGTACAAATACATTATTGTAATATAAATAGTTTTATGTATGTTTTAAAAATATGATAATTAGATTTTAAAAATTATAAAAGTTAAAAGACTATTATATTATTTATTATTAAAGTGTTTAAGTTAATTTAGTTTAGTTTGAGTGATTGAGAGAAATTATTATTATCTTTCTCATTTTAATTCAATATTAATAAACTATATATTATTTTTTTAACCAATATATTGTTTTAATGACTTTTTTAAAAAAATAAAAAATCTTTAAGGTAAGTATAATTACATCTTTAAATAAACATTACCAATATCTCTTTAAAATTTTCTATAAACTCAAATAAACAAAACACAATAATGTTACTTTCCCGATTTAATAAAACTCTTACACCAAATAACAAATAATAATATATAATTTCTATTAAAATTTTAAGTACAATTATTTAATCTTTGTATTATATAGGAATTTTATCTAATTATGTTTTATACATATAAATAAGAAAAGGAAGATAGGTTTTTATTTTGGGAAGTATTTTGTCGATCCAAGTGGGTAGGATTAGTCTCGATCATGAATCTAGGTCATGTAAAAAAAAATATTATAATATATTTTTTTATAAATTTTCTATTGGAAAAAAAGAAAAAAAAAATACATATATATAAGAAAAGGAATAAACTACAGAACATAATAATAATAATAATAATCTATTTTTAAGGTCACGGCCAGCACACCAAATTGGTGTATGAGATCCCCTTGTTTGTGGGACAAGGGACCCCCAGCGATCGAAGGTATACATACCCTACCCCCCTCTGGATTTGAACCTGTGACCTCTTAAAAGGAAACACATGTTCTTAATCATTAGGCCCACTCAGCCATACATAGATTACTTCTCTATTCTGAAATAATCAAATATTTACATTGAGAAGCCTTTTTCATTTCTTATGCAAACTTATAAAACAAAATTAATACTCATTCTCATTACTATTTATATACATGTAATATAATATGAACTTTGATAAAGCATTATGGTGCTCCCTTAAACAATTTTACAATACTCTTTAAGAAGGCGTATTAAGAAGGCATATAAGTGGAAAGATCATCCATCTCAAAATTGTTGAGTTCTAACCTTAATTTTATGCTTAATATTAAAAAAATATATATATATATATGTTGAAAAATCATCCATCTCAAAATTGTTAAGTTTATGTTTAATATTTAAAAAAAAAAAAACATATAAATAAAAGATCATTCATCTCAAAATTGTTAAGTTTTAATCTTAATTTTGTTTTTAATATTGAAAAAAAATAGTCAAATTTCCCTATGAGAATTCTTCAACCAATATTTTCAATGTTTAAAATTTGAAAAAAATCCCATCCAGCAATTGGATAAGGTCTTCGTCTTTAAAATGCTAATGACTTGTGATATTTATTTTTAATTTAAAAATTGAACTTTAAAGTAGGAAAATGAGTTTAAAAATATTAATATCAAGTTTTATTTTCATAATTTGGAAAGAATATATTTTATTGATAAATAAAATAAATTGAGTTAATATTATATGAAGATGTTTTAAATATTAATAATGTATTTTATCAAAAAAAAAAATTAAATAATTTAAATGTTAATTTTAAATAGAAAAAGTTTTTATAGGAAATATAGCTTGGTGTAATTTTTCTTTCATAACATATTAGTTGTAATGGAAATATGGGAAAATATCAATCTATTGACTAGGAAGAATTATTAGAAGTACATGCACAATTTATTAGAGTACCCTTTAAAAAGATGAAACTTAGGAAATATATGGAATATATAATTTTTATTTATGAGAAATCGGTATAATCTAGAAAACTTTGTGTTCTTCTAACATAGGTATGTTACTTTTCTTTTAATATATAATTTTTGTTTATGGAAAATTGATATAATCTAGAAAAAAATGTGTTTTTCTAACATAGGTATGTTACTTTTCCTTTAAAATATAATGCATATGTTCATGTTAAGATGTCAATTCTTGAAACAAAATTGTACACTTGAAATTTGTAAGCTTGTAGATAACAATCCATTCTTATGGGTTACTATTTTTCCATATTTTTTAATATTAATTTTATATTATTTTAAATTAATAAAGTCAATGAAGTCCTAGAATTAGGAGGTCAAGTTTTAAGATTGTGTTTGAGGGTCTTAACATAATCAAACAAATTTTTTTATTTTTTGTAAGTGTGTAAGTCTCTATCTATACTTATGCACCATTTCATTTGTTTCCCACATGGGCCAAACAATAAAATTTTAGGCTAAAAATAAAATTAAAAAATCTTTATATTTTAGAATTACAATATACTTATCAATGGAAATCGATAAAATAATAGAAAACAACATATATATATATATATAGAGAGAGAGA
>ML817515.1:32194-43814 GCA_009831015.1 Picea engelmannii
GAGACCATTCAAATCTCTACAAGTATGTGTAGTTTCATCAACAATGAATATGTGGATCACATATTGATAAGAGCACGGAGTTTGAAAAATGGATGTGGTTTTGTTTATGAAGCCTACCAAGTATGTCAATGAATCTAAAATCAAAGCATCCAACATAAATTAATAATTGTGCAAAAAGTCCCTCTCCTTTAGCATTGAGACCTATTTTATCGCTTTTGTTTCAAAAGGAAATCTGTAACATTAGGACTTATTTTTCTCTCTCGAGCATAGTCAAGGCCCCTAGGCCTATCCGCTTTATGCAAAACTACCTAATGGAGCCTACAATACCAACTAGCTAATGGATAACTTTAATTTCCATATGTAATGCCCTTTTTTACCTTTTTTACTATGGTCTAGGCCCCTAGACCCATCACTAATGCCCAAAACCAATTAATGGCAACCATATACCTCTTAGAGGAAAAAAATCCCACAGAAAGGTCTGATGTGGTGTTTCAATGCATCTTTCATCGTGATTGAGCTTGAGAAGCTTTGTTAAATTCCCAAGGCCCTTCTTATACTTCCATTACTATTGTCAAGATCAAAAGACCCATAAGTGTTACTGAAAACATTAAGATGTCCCCTTGTAAACCACTCATAGTCAAAAGATGCCCAAGAGATGCAATGTTTTTCTGGATTTTAGGTGTTTCTCATGGAGATTGATATGAAGAAGTGCCATTTAGGGAACAAGGCCATTGTTGTTGTCTTGTGACCTTGGTTATACCTCTAGACCCATTCTTTGTGAAAAAACTAACCTAATCATGGTGCCCATAGCACCCTTGGAGGCAATTGCTAACCAGCAAAGGTGGGATGTGGTGGTTGGAGGACTCATCTATGAAACTTGAGCCTACAAAGAAAGGTTTAAGGCTAGAGGATCTCATCCCCCCGACTATGTTCATGGACCTGAGACCCACCCATAATGTGAAATACCTCATAATGTCACCCATATTCAAATCTTATGTGGAAGACTCCCCGGAGAAGGATTGTGTCATTGTTTCTAAGTGTTATTCATGGTTATTGAACTCAATAAGGTTCAATTGGGTATTAAGTTCATTACTTCCCCCCTAACCATGTTTTTTCCTTAACATGCATTTCCACTACACAAAACCTAATCATGGTGCATGTATCCCACTCAAAGGCCAAAGGCCCCCTACAAAGTTCCTATATGTTGGTTTGAGTACTTATTCAAGGCTCTTAATATCAAGAATATTCAATAAGATCCTAAGACGATTATTTTTAGTCTTTGATGATTGTTAAGGCCTCGTAAACCATCAATGCTCTCATGTGGTGTTCTAAGGATGTGTTCATGGTGCTTGAGCCTAAGAAGTTATGTTTAAGGTCTAAGGTTGTTGTTTCCCTCCTCTAACCAATGCTAAGAGCCAAAGGATGTTGTTTCCCTACCACGACTATGGTTAAGGCCATGATACCCAACCACATTGTGTGAAACATATTAAAGGAACCCATGTCCAACTCCTAGGGAACAGACCTTTTAATTAGGCATTGTGTTGCTATGTCTAGGTTTTGTTCATGGTGCTTGAGCTCGAAAAGGTTCGATTAGGGATTAAGGCCCTTATTTACACCCATTTACCATATTTAGGTGTCCAAACCCATTTATAGTTCACAAAACCTACTCATCGAAAGTGTATCCCACTTGAAGACCTGCAAAGAACCCTTACAAAGGACTCATTCAAGGCTCTTGGTCTTGAGAAGATACAACAACATCCGAAGGAACTTGTTTTTATTCTTTGACCATGTTCAAGTCCCTATGACCCATCCTTGGTGCACAAAAGATACTAATGGCATACATATTCAACTTTGATGCCAAAGACCCCATAGAGACCCTGAAAGTGTTGTTCATGGTAGTTGAGCCTGAGAAATGGAATTTAGGGACTAAGGCCCAAGTGTTTTCCTCCCCTAACCATAGTTCTTGAGCTCTAGAAGGTTCATTTAGGTATTAAGCCTCGTGTTTCCTCCTATATCCATGTTTAGACCTCAAAGCCCATTTCTAATGCATAAAACCTACTCAAGGCGCTAATATCCCACTTAGATGGTAAAGAACCCAAACCATGGCCTTGAGAATGATTCATAGTGTGGGACTAATACATATTCTCATTCAAGGCATGTGTTGTGGGTTAATCATGGTGCCTTTATCCCTCTATTATGCTAAATATACCATACAAGGATCTTGTGTGGTTATTGGAGGACACATTTAACATTATATCCTTAGAAGTGTTATGGGTAGTAGTATTATTCATGGTGATTGAACTTGACAAGTGTAATTTATGGCACAAGAACCATTACTCTCTTCTTGTGACCTTGGTTATACCTATAGACACATTCTTAGTGCACAACTAATCTATTTCTTCATGCACAACTAATCTAGTGATGGTACCCATGGCACCTTTGGAGGCAATTGATAAACAATAGAGGTCAAATGTGGAGGTTCAAGGACTCATCCATTATGCTTGAGCCTAGGAGTAAAGGTTTAGGGATAGAAGCTATTGTTTCACTTCTCAAATTATGATCATGGACCCAATAACCATCCATGATGCCAAGACCTCACACTGGCACCCATATTCAACTTGGATGTTAAGGACTCCCTAGAGAGGGATTGTGTCATGGTTTCTATGTATTTTTAATCATGCTCAATATCAAGAAGGTTCAACAAGGCTTAAGGCCATTATTTCCCCCTTGAACATTGTTATGCTTCAACACACATTTCAATCACACAAAACCTACTCATGGTACATGTACGCCACTCAAAGGAAAAAGACCACCTACAAAGTTCTTTCATGTTGGTTCGAGTACTTGTTCAAGGATATCGATCTTAAGAAACTTCAACATTATACCAAGATAGTTGCCTTTAGTCTTTGATGATGGTCAATTCCCCATAAACCATCCATGATTATATGTTGTGGTCTAAGGATGTGTTCATGGCACTCGATCCTGAGAAGTTATGTTGATGGAACAAGGTTGGTGTTTCCCTTCCTCAACCAATGTCAAGGGCTTGAGGATGTTGTTTCTCTACTGTGAGTATAGTCAAGGACTCAAGACCCATCCACGATATTTGAAACATATTAATGGAACCCATATCCAACTCCTAGGGAAAATACCCCCTAATTACCTTACACTTTGAGTACTAGACATCGGAGAACCTTGGTAGTTTATTGAAAGACTAAGTAATGTTTTAAGGCTCAATTTTTTACCCATTGTAAAAAGAATGCATGTTCATTATTAACATGTGTGTGCTAATAATTCATTCATTTTTTTGCATATATACAAGAGAAAAAATGTAAATCCCAACCTTGTTGTCTTTGAAAAGCTAGGCCTTGTCTACACAAACACAAACATTTCCTCTAAAATATTGTTGTTGCAAAAAAAATTTGTTTAGTGTGATTGGGAAGACAAATTCTATAAAATTATTTTTGTATTCAATCCTAGTGAAGATGGTCAACATAAGCATTCAAGAAATAAATTATGATAGGAAGGATCATACCCCTTAAAAATTTACTGAAATGAAATAAAAGTCAAGTTGGGTATGGAAAAACATAGGCATCCATCGATCACGCCCTCAATTCCTTACACAATGAATGTTGCAGTGATCTCTACTTCATCACCACAAGTGAAGTGTATGCATCCAATGGATTTCATTCTAATTCTAAAATCAAGTTGACCTATGACCAATGTTCCATCAACAAACAATGATTAAGTTGAAGAATACATGGAAAATTTTTACAATGCTAAGTATACATAGGGAGAAATTAGACAGTTGAATTTTGTACAACCTTCTAGTGAAGAGATCCTTCGGTAAAATTTGATTTTGAACAATTATATTTTCATCACATCTACCACCAACATATCTAGTGTTCCAATATTGACCATCAAGTGAATGAAGTGCTACAATCTCCTATTGAATTTCCACAATATCATGGTGATTGGTTCCAGACTTCAAGTCCACCTTCCTTAACTCATTTATCTAGTGTGTTATGAAGAACGCCTAGATGTTTTTGTGTGGATGAAAGTGCTCCACTGATACTTCAAGGAAATTTACCTAAAAAAAATATTGATTGGATGTGCAACAAAATTATTAAAGACTATTTTGAATCGAAAAATGATGCATCTAAAGTCAATTATTTGTGGCTTTGTTACAAGCACACACTTTATATATTATTAGGAAAATATTAGGCACAAGATCAGTTAAAAGTTTAGAGACCAGTAATCATGTTGTTATAAATATCCAAGTAGATTTTAATATAATTGGAAATAATACTCGTTCAAAAAACTATAATGCATTATGTATTGTCAGAATTGATTGTAAACAAGACCAAAAGGAAATGTCACTTTCTCACACACACATCTAACATTTTTAAAGGAAGTGTGAAAACCCTCTGAAGGTACTATATTAGAAGAAAAATCCTCAAAAACCCAGGTCCAACAAATTATTGGGCATTCATTGGTAGGTTCCCTTGTTCCAATGTGAAGTTAATCGAACTTGTTAAGGGACTAGTCTAGGATTTTTGGCATGAATATACTAGGCCTTCATCCATTCAAAAGGATGTTTTAAAGTTGATAATATGTTCTAGTGAACATGAACCCCACATTAAGAACTTTCTAGACATGACAGGGACAAACTTCTATGAGAGATTCAAGAATGAGCATAAGGAGTTGAACCTAGGTCAAAGATCTTTTGAGAAATGAAAACCTTGGTATGTTAGAAAATGCATAAAGAATAACATATGTTGTTGTAGATACCACATAGAATTTAGTTATTATTATGACACATATATATGCATTCATCATGCTTTTCATACTAACCATGTGCAACAATGATCAACCATACTACTACCAATTTCATTAAGAGACTTCTTTCATAGCATCGTGTCTCCAATGCCCATTGGAAAAAAATATTATGAAAAATATTGTTTATAAAGGACATGTCCTAGGTGAAATGGATTTGCATTATTAATCTAGTGCATTCATGAAATTGAGGACCACAAATTTGGGAGGATGGTGGTTGAAATGCAAAGATTCAAATATGTTACTTATGAACTAGACAATGGAAAATAAAGCAAAAAGATAACATTGGTGATGTCCACACCAGTGTTGTGTACTGAAAGGGAATACATTATTTCAAATTTCACTTACAAATCTTACATATAGTTTTAAAAGGAACCATTGTAGTTATGCCCTGATTTTTATGTCACTAGGTATGAGTATGTGATTTCATCATGGAATTTTTGGAAAAAACCCAACATTATGTTCAACATCTCCAAGTGGAACAATGGTAGGATGAACAATTTAGAATATGTAGGGATACCTCTCCTCTCAATATTATAATTTCATTTGTGTATTTTTCCAAGAACTACACCATCAAACCCTAAAATGAGATCTAGATCCTATATTATCATTCATATCAGGTCAACATAATGTTACATATCACACATAGGTTGTTGGGTATAAGTTATATTATTTGCACATCTAGATTTAGTGTATTAATTGCATCGGGAACGCAAAGGGGCTAGAGGGGGGACTGTGAGGCCCCCCCTACCTGAGGGGTGTGGAGGTACGGGGGCAGCGCCCCCGAAAAAAAATTGGTTATTTTGCATCTGCTTTTGGGCAGTTTTTCAACACATAATTGTTTCCGAGGGTTTTCTAATTTTCGTTAAGGAATTAGGGTTGTTGAATAATCTAGGTCAATGGATTATGGGTTTCGATGTCGTGGGATCCTATATGTATATTGTATTGTAAACAATGAAGATGATGAATAAATAAGATTAGAGGTGTGGCTCCAAACAGGTTGTTGGTTTTCCCAGTTTGGGTTTCCAGGGTAAAATGCGATGTGTAATGTGTGTGTGTGTGCGCCATTGTATCTTTTTTGTTTTTATTAAGAATCTATTTGCAGTAATTTATTGTACAAGGTTAAAATATACATTTGGTATCAGAGTTTTTATTGGCTTCAAGGGGACGCCTTTGTGGCTAATGGTTTGGCTTGGGTCTTTGATAAGCCTTGTTATAGTGAGAGATCTGTGGTATTGATTCTTCATGTGAAAAGAAATGGCGAGCAGTTCGAAAATAAAGATCTAGAAATTTAATAGGAAAAGTTTTGAGCTATGGAAGTTCAAGATGGAAGATCTATTGGTAGACAAATATCAGTGGATTGTGGTGGATCTGTGTACTGCACCTACAGGAACGTCAATAGAATACTGTAAAAATCTGGATCGAAAGGAGAAGAGCACAATCTGGTTGTGTCTCTCAGATTCAGTATTACCGAATGTGTCAAGGGAAGCTACAACCAAGGAATTATGGGAATATTTGGGGACTTTGTATCAATCTAAGTCCATGGTAAACAAATTTTTCCTATGGAAGAAGTTGTATAACCTGAGGATGAAATATGGAGACTTGGTGACAAAGCATATGAACGCCTTCAATATTGTGGTAAAGTCAGTTATTTTCTATTGATATTAAAATTTCAGATGAAGACAAGTGTATTAGTTTATTATGCTCTTTACCAGACTCGTGGGATAGTCTGGTTTTGGCCATAGGAAGTAATTCAACTACTTTAACTTTAGATTATGTGGTCTCATCCTTATTGTAAAAGGAGATGAGGTGGAAAAATATGGAAATTCATAGCACAGATGCATTATTTGCAAGAGCATGCTCCCAGGAAAGAAATATATCTAAGTCCTCAAGTGGGAGATCTAAATATAAGGGTAGATGTAAATATCCTAGAAATATTGTAAAGGTATGCTGGAGATGTGGAAAAGAAGGGAACTACAAGAACAAATGTAGATCTAAAGGTGTTGAGAGAGGGAAGGGATCTGAAGATGCTCCTTCTATAGAAGAAAAAACCTCCTTGGAAGAAGGAGGGGATTTGTACTTGGATTCATCAATCACAGATGCAGATCATGATGCATGGATGGTTGAGTTGGACTCATCCTTTCATATGACTCCCCACAGGGAGTGGTTCTGTGAATATGAAAGGTATGATGGAGGTGATGTTTTCTTAGGTGATGACTCGATAGAAAAAATTATAGGATGAGGAAAAGTCAAGTTGAAGCTCATGGATGGAAGGATTATAGCATTTCCTGGTGTTTTTCACATCCCAGGATTGGCCAAAAAAATTATTTATGTAAGAAAAATGGATGATGCAGGGGTAAAAAAAGTGTTTGAGAAAGATACTTGCAGGATGGTTCGAGGAGAAATGGTGTTGTTGAAGGGAGTTTGGATTGGAACTTTGTATAAGATGCAAGGAAGCATTATTAGTGATGGGTGTAATAGTTCCAGTGTTCCTGAGATTATATTTGAAGAACAAAATACACCTACAATCTTTGGAGAAAAGGCTATGTTGTGGCATCAAATACTGGGGCATATCAAAGAGAAGGGATTTTGAATACAACATGGTAAAGGTATGGTTGAATGTATGTCTAATTTCTCTCTATATTTTGATTTATGTGAACAATATGTATATGGGAAGTAGAATCGGGTAAGATTCCCCTCTGGTGCAATGAGGGTAAAGGGAATTTTACAGTTGATGCATAGTGATGTGTTTGGACGTGTATCAGTTCCATCACTCAGAAAATTTGTGTACTATGTCTCATTTATAGATGAATTCTCGAGGAATAGTTGGATATATTTCATCAGGAAGAAATATGAAGTCTTTGATAGGTTTAAAGAGTTTAACGCTCTTGTGGAAAATCAAACAGAGAAAAGAATGAAGGTGGTGAGGATGGATATTGGTGGAGAGTTATGCAGAAATGAATTCGAAGAATTATGTAAGAAGTGTGGTATAGAAAGGTAGAATACTACTCCATATACACCTCATTGGAATGGAATTTCACAAAGGATGAACAGAACATTGATGGAAAAAAAAATTACATGTTCAGTGGTGTCGGGTTAGGACAGGGATTCTGGGAAAAGGTAGTGGGTATTGCATGTTACCTAGTCAATCGATCACTCTTATCAGCATTGGATGACAATAATACACACAAGGTATGGACTGGTAAGAAACCCTCTCTCACACATGTCAGGGTATTTGGTTGTGATGCCCATGTTCATGTTCCAAAGGAAAACAGGAGAAAGCTAGAGAAAAGGCTGAAAAGTGTATCTTTATTGGGTATGA
Organism: Picea engelmannii; assembly: GCA_009831015.1. Classification (NCBI taxonomy): domain Eukaryota; kingdom Viridiplantae; phylum Streptophyta; class Pinopsida; order Pinales; family Pinaceae; genus Picea; species Picea engelmannii. Next base: position 40,350 of record ML817515.1, read on the forward strand.
AGATGGTTTGAAAGGGTATAAAATTTGGAACCCATAAACTAAAAAGGTAGTGTATAGCCAAGATGTGGTATTTAGAGAAATCAAATATGTTTTCAAATAGGAAGTCCTACCAAGGAAAGAAGAACCATAGAAAATAGAGTTTGAGGTGAAGGATGATGAATCAAACTCTACATAAGAATAAGAATCAGAATAAGCAGATCCTTATACTCCAGTATTGAGGAGATTGAGTTGGGAAAGAAGGCAACCAGAAATTTAAACTCCACATAATTTCCATTCAAATTTTTCTTTGTCAATTATTGTTGATGATCCTACAATTTTTAGGGAGGTAGTGGATTCAGAGGATGGAAAACTCTGGAAAAATGCCATGGTTGAAGAAATGATAGCCTTGGATAAGAATGAGGTATGGGATCTAGTGGAGTTGTCCACTGGAAGAAATCCCATTGGAAACAAATGGGTGTTTAAGAAGAAGCTAAATGAAAAAGGAAAAGTGGAGAAATACAAAGCTCAGTTAGTAGCAAAAGCTTATTCCCAAGTTGAGGGAATTGACTTTGGTGAGATTATTTCTCATGTTTCCAAGTTAAATTCAATTAGATTTATTTTATTTGTTGTTGTTGCATTTGATTTTGAAGTAGAACAAATGGATATGAAGGCATCATTCCTACATGGGGATCTGGAAGAAGAAATCTACATGAAGCAGCCAGAAGGATTTGTTGTGAAGGGAAAGAAGGAGTTGTTATGTAAGATGAAAAAGTCTATGTATGGGTTAAAGAAATCACCGAGGATGTGATATCAAAAATTTGATACTTATATGTTGGGACTTGTATTCACAAGGAGAAAAGTGGATCATTGTGTGTATTTCAAATTAATAGATGATCATCTCATTTATTTGGTCTTGTATGTGGATGATGTGTTGTTGATAGGAAACAACAAGAAGATTATATAGGATGTGAAAACACAGTTTCCCTCTAAATTTGACATGAAGGATCTTGGTGCTGCAAATTTCATTTTAGGCATGGAAATTAAAAGAGATTGGGAAAACATAAAACTCTGGTTAAATAAGAGGAAATACGTCGAGACATTACTACAAAGGTTTAATATGCAGAAATGTAAGTCAGTCAAGGCTCTTATTCCTATATGTGTAAATTTATCTGTATATCTGTGTGCCAAGACACAAGAAGAGGAAGAGGACATGTCATGTATGTCATATGCCAGTGTGGTTGGTAGTTTGATGTATGCAATAGTCTGTACTAGACCGTACATTGCGCATGAAGTGGGAGTTTTGAGTAGGTATATGTCAAAACCAAGGAAGGAGCATTGGACAATAGTAAAGAGGGTTTTCATGTATTTGTGTGGAACTACTAGTTATGGATTTTTCTACCAAGGAAGACTAGTATTGGACATAATGTTGGACATACATGGATTTGTGGATGCATAATGGGTTGCAGATATAGATCGTAGAAGATATACAAGCGGGTATGTGTTTAACCTATTTGGAGGAGCAATCAGTTGGATGAGAAAAATACAATCTGTAGTGGCACTCTCTACTATATAAGTTGAATACATGAAAGCCACTCGTGCAAGCAAGGAAGCAGTATGGTTACAGAGACTATATACAGGTATTGGGTTGGTACAGCAAGCTATAAGGATAGATTGTGATAGTCAGAGTGCAATATTCCTAGCAAAGAACTCGCCATATCATTTAAAGACAAAGCATATTGATGTTCAGTATCACTTTGTGAGAGACATGGTTGAAGACAAGAAGGTGTTGTTGTTGAAGGTGGACAGTTTGGAGAATGTTGTAGATTCATTAACAAAATTTGTGAGCACTGAGAAGTTCTCTTGGTGCAGAGGATCTATGGGAATTGTTTCCCTAGATTGTTGACTATGGAGCCTTGTAACCCCTTGTATGCAAAGAAATCAATAAGTGGGAGAATGTTGGGTATGTGTTATATTATTTTCATAGCTAGATGTAGTGTTTGCATTGCGCTAGGTGCATAGGGGGGTTAGAGGGGGACCGTTAGGCCCCTCCTATATGGGGGATCACAAGGGGGGAGATCTCCCCTATTAGGGGGGTTTGCAGGGGGGTGAGAACTCCCCTGCATGGGGGTTCGGGGGAAGTGCCCCTGAAAAAAGAAAAGGTGTTTTTGGCGTCCGGTTTTGGGCGATTTTTTCGCACATAGATTTTGTCGATGGTTTTCTGATTTTGGTTAAGGAATTAATGTTGACTAATATGGATCAATGGATTAGGGGTTTGGATGTGATGGGATCCTATATGTCTATTGTATTGTAAACAATGAAGATGATGAATAAAGAATATTAGAGGTGTTTCTCTAAACAAGTTGTTGGTTTTCCCGATTTGGGTTTCCAAGGTAAAAAAAATTGTGTAATCTATGTGTGTGTGTGTGTGTGTGTGTCATTTTATATTTTCCTTTTTTATTAAGAATATGTTTGCATTAATTTGTTGTACAAGGTTAAAATTTACATAGGCATGGGTTGAGATAGTAGTAAAAGATGGAGGATAATATTGAAGGAGTCTAACTTCTACATAAGTGATGATAGGTGTCATGATGTACATTATGTACAACATTGCTTTCAAATGTGATATGATCACTTAAAGGAGAGAGATACGCCAATGTATTGACATTGGATTTGTTCATATGTTTGTGCATGCCAGTTCAAAAATGCTCATGTATTTCGATGCTTGAGTAAATTGTTCCACAAAAAATACAATGTGCTACATATTTGGAACTATTTTGAGACTGGACATGGGAGAGCTAAGAACAATGAAGTTGGTGCATGTGTCAAATATACACTACGTAGGGATAAGATGAATTTTATGACAAGTTTCCCTATTCAAGATGAAAAATCTATATTCTAATGAAGGGAAAATTTTAAGGATGGAAAATTATATTAAAGTATAGAAACTTTGGTTGTTATATCACAAATCGCCACATTGCAATGCATTTGTGACATGGTCTAACCCTTTCCCTGTCTTGCAATATTAAATACCATCTTTCCTCATCAAAGTCACTTAAAAAACATATATTGTAGTTCCATCAGTAGTTCATATGTGTACAACTCACAGATGTCTGCAGGTTGCTAGTTGAAAACTCATGGATTCCCTCAAAAAAGTCAAAAAATAAAATAATTGTGTATTCTTAGACGGGTTTTTTTAAGTTTTGAGTTATTATTAGTTTTCTTTTCAATTTACTAGATAACAATAGCATAGGTAGTATCATTGAGAGAAAAAAAATCACAAGATACACAGCATTTATCATGGGAAACCCTCATGGGGGAGAAAACCCAGCAAAAATTCCTTAGTATAGACAGCCAATACAATAAACCAAAACACTAGAAAATATCCAACACTGAGAAATGTGCCTCTCTCTTCCTTCTTCTCCCAACTGTAGCTACCAAACTTGCGCACTTGATGAGTGAATGTGTGAGTGAGATAATGAGGTGTTG